>JTDE01001809.1:0-39240 GCA_014338405.1 Paragonimus skrjabini miyazakii | reverse complement strand
GAGTAAGGTAACGCACTATAGACCTGTTTATTCGTGGAGTCTTAGATGAGTACAAGAATCGATGATTCTCTCACCCTACCTGCATTTAGCGTCAAATAGCACGTCGGTTTCTGTCCGGCAAAACTTACTTTTTGTAAATAGTAATTCCAAACTCAACACCTCAAAAGATTTCAACGAAATATTCTTTTCCATATAGCTCCCGAGCATAGCGTAAGCCAACAAAGGTCTCCAGCTCCTCCTGGAATAAACTGTACTTATTTCCGGCATCACACTGTTCCAATTAATTCATTGTCGCAAATAAAGTGCAACTGTCAGTTTATAGTCTCCAAGCTCCGTAGGCACAAAATGTACGCTCGATGAACACTTTCGTGTCAAACTTGTGATCACCTTGAGGAAGTCCGTTATAGATGTTCGTCCAACTGGCAGGTTCATGTCATCGCCATGTTGTGAATGAACTGCCTGAACCTGACTGCTGACCATTCTCGTCGTTCGATTTCTTCAATCGCGCACATGCTGAATACTTCAGCTCACTATACTACGACATCACGTGACAAATTACGTTAGTGACATGTGGAGACGCCAAATCTGCGGTGATGACTAAAAAAAGTGCAATGGCATCCGTGGCCTATTTCAACCTGTGAATATGAGGGACAGTCATATCCAGTCGCAGAATCATCGAGTTTACCAGTAGGGCCGACGAGTGCGTGCTATTGGCTTCCTCTTAGAAGGAAATCATATTGGACTCAAGCAAGGCGGTTGTGGAAGCTGAACGACTAGACCGACAGGGCTCAAAAGTGGAAGAATGCTGGGTGACAGTAATCTGGAAAACGTAAGCAGCATTTGGAACACTAGAATGAATTTACACTGTTTTACACTTAACCGAAGGATAGAAAACAGACAGCAAATCAGAGTGATCATTCTAGCACGAAGTTCTACTATTCCAGTTGGTCAGGTCAAACGTAATTGCTGACGAGGTATACTTTCTGCTAAGCTTGCTAACTTTTTTGGCATAATCAGCCAAGAAGAAACAGTGTCACATCTTCTGACAAAGAATAATCACGTCGTTGTGATATATCGAAAGAATTCAAGTGCTGCGTTTGAATTCAAATATGCTTTATGTCATTATTCCCTGTCATCCAGAAATCTGTCAGTTATCTGGATTATTTGACATGCTGTGATTCTACAACGATTCCTATAAGCGTAAGTTGTTCATCGATACTCAGGGAGAACTTTGGTTAATGAACAATTCCATTTAGTTTCCTTACCATCGGTACTGATCTACGTACTTCATCAAGCCTAGCATAAACGACACAACTAGGTCACAAATAAGCATCTACACGATTCCGTGTACTTTTTGAATTTAAGTAAAATCTTTTCATCAGTCAGCAGTTGCCAAGGCTTAGGAAAATATAAAACTGTCGAATTTTAGACTCTTTTCAGCTCATTTTTCACGTTACACACATTTCGTGCAATATTTCTTGCAGCACAGTTGATAAACAAGCACCAAATCCTCTGTGAGGGGACATACGTTTTGTCCGAGTTGTTCTTTGACACTGCTATCCAGGTGTACCAATGTTATTTAAAAACCACCGGTACAACGTGTAATGAAATTGAACCAGAGCGGTTTCTTGATTGGAGAAAGTTCAGCCAATCGGTGGTTGCGCAAAAGCTGCTACAGACGGAATTATAGTCAAACTGGTGTCAACCAATCATCAGCTGTTGTTGAATGCGTACCTGTTTCAAACAACCGAGTTACCAGATTCAAGGTCGTGGAACAACACAGCAACAAACTGGCTAGTCAAAACGTGAGGACGCCTATTCCTAAACAAAACTAAATACTGATGTTCTTCTAGGAAATGCTGCTGTTTTTCCCCAGTAAATTGAGACTGCTTAGTGCCGCTCAGATTCCTGTTCTGGTTCTTCCCGATTGGGCAGTACAGTACACGACACAACGGTTGACGACACCTTCATTTCCAGGAATAAGTTGAAAGCGTTTGATGGGATTCGATCTCTAGTAGCTCAAGGCAGGCACGTCAACACTTAACTAACACAAAAGAAGGCATAAGAAGCATTCAGACGGTCATTGACCTTCAACCGTGTTTACTGATTTACGACTCCATCCGGAGCTCTTACTCTATTTGGCCCTGAATGCGACTGATTCATTACCAGATTTCGGTCGAAAGCGTGTCATTTGACTAACTGGTCAGGTCACCATCGTGGTGGTGTCCTATATAAACATTTTTCAGGAACAACACCTCACAAGATGAAATTCCACATCCGTGAAATTCACAAATCTGTAAAGGGAACGGTAAAATGGAAAGCGGCCAAAAATGTAATCAATCCCAAGCGACCATGTATAAGTATTAGAAACTCAGTTCCAAAAGGTGGCCAATTTATCTTTTGTCTGTTCCGATTCTCTGATTATGGATATTCTCCTGTAACTGGTTGTTCAGGCGTCTGGAGTACCCAAATCCCGGACAAAGGACACTCAACTATATACCTTCGGTCCGGATCAAACCAGACCAGCCACCGACCTCGTTGGTAGAAAGATAGATAGACAGACAGACAACTATCGGATGAAACCGAACCAAGACAAATTTTCAGTTGAGAAACTTTACACTCTTAATCAATCGGCCTAGATGTTTCGTCCTATAGAGGCATAAACCGAATGTACCGCTTTGCCATCAAATTAGTCTATAGCAGTTAAGTCCGTCTTTGTTTTTTGCCGAATCAATAACGAGAGACGCTCTTCACTCTCAGATTAACTTGACCATCTGAACGACACAAACACGATAATACAAAAAGCAGACGACTAGTAGAGAAGATCGATATATACTAATAACAACGAAATCCGGTATGGACCTACGCCACACAGATTATGTCCGTTCTCCATCTATCTGCAAACGCCACAACGGCAAAAGGGAACATTATTCCAAGACGCAGGTATCCTAGTTTTGCATCTCTTTTAAGCCTCGTCAGTAAAACATCGAAATTTGAACAAGCAATACAATATTGTGTATGGCCTAGGGAATCATGCAATTTACTAAATTAGACAGACGAACCACAGCTCACCACATCTGAACAGTAGTTAGAACACATGAAAAAGATATGTATTTTGTTCACACCCGTTAGTGCGCATGAACACAATCCACCTAAGACTGCTGACGTGTACTGACTACTAGGGCCTCAAACACATGACACTGTATTTATATTATTTCGTCATGCTCTTCTTCAAGCCGACATTTCACAACGTCCATGTTTGGACCTACCAGATAAGGATAGGTTTGGAGAGGTGTGAACAAACAGTCTTACGGGAAATCTGTCAATCAAACTGTAACGAGTAATCATAAGACTTGTGGCTGAGCTGTTAAGAGCATCGGCTAGTGATGCATTGGAATACCAAATAGGACCTTGTTCTTATTATTTACACCTGTTGAGTACAAATGAGGCTGGACTCGATCGCAAAATGTCAGATTGCAAGTGAGCTTGATGAACTATTGTACTGTTTACTCAGAAACTTAAATCGTCTGATTGCTATCTAACTCAGTAAGTTTACTGAAGCTGTACTAAAGATGTAGAGTACTACCAATATCTCCTGCTGTTGTAACGCTGGTTAATACGACCTCAAGCCATCCCGACTGATTGCAAAAGACTCAGCAATGAGGCACGACAAAAGTTCTTTGTATACTGTCAATAGGGCATTATATAAGAAATCAACACAGCAGCTGGCTTCATTAGCTTGGCTTCGGCCTTGAGGGCCGACTGTGTTGGTCACTCCATGACCACCGTACCTGCTAAACAACTAACTGAAAGTATGTCATAAAGTTTTGGCTTGGTAATCCATGCCAATGGTTGAAGTGAGGATGTAGTCCACACACAGTGTATCAGCAGATATATTCATTATAGAACAACTGGTGTTTGTCTTGATGTTAACCCTACATCAAGTGCTTGAGGCGCTAAAATAAGGAAGTCCTGAACCGCCGGAATAAAAGTGTGTCATAACGATAAACTTGACCCAACTATTTTTGAAAAGAGTGCGTTATTGACCCCGTGTGTAATCGAATGAGCCAGTAATGCAATTTGCCCATTTTCTCTCTCTTTACCATAATTTAAAGCAAGCCTATAAGTTGATAGTATAGCCGCTTTTTATTTGGACATCGTTTTACTGTGCAAACATGCCGTTAACCTTCTATTGATTGGTGCATTTGGAGTTTGTGCAAGTGAGCACTCGATCCGCATGTAACCTGACGGCATTTTATTTGGTTGATTAATTTTTGTGTGATATGTTTGTCCCTTGTAGACTATAGGGTGTGTAATACGGTGGTGGATGACCAAATAAGAGGCGCGAGTATTGTAACAGTCGGTGGGATACCTCAACGAGGCACTGAATTGTGTCCAAATGACCACAGTGAGTGGGTTGTGGATAACATGGGCGACCGGGCGAACTGACGCTCATCGGGATCGGACGAACAGATGGAGTGTAGCAAACAAGAAAACCCGACAGAAGGCATCAGTCACACACAAATTGGGCAGAACTGCACATGATGTGGGAGTGGAAACCGCCAGTGTGTTGTGCACCGGAATTCCGGCTCACGGACGTGAGTGCGCGTGCGGCGTGGGAACGAGCGAATTGGACAATGAAGATAGTGCCTTATTGAATGGCCTTTTGCTACAATACGGATATTCATTCCTCTGATACAAATCGCCTCCGAGTTAGCAACTGAACAACATACATGTGTCACGATGCGTCTACATAGGACCCTTAAAGTGTGCCTACTATGCAGCGCTTCTAATCAGAACGACAAAAATCGAGACGGTAGCACAAAAGTGTTTAACAGAGCCAAATCTGGTTCAAGGATCACCTAAAACTATTTCTAAATGGGATGCAATCTCTAGACTTTTACAGTTTGGTTCTTACAAAAACCCATAACACCACGTGAGGTTAATTTTAACGGATCCCTTGATAAGGACCAGGGCGTTCATAGAAATGCCGAGCGGATGTGTAAATGACAGAAGACAGATCACATACGCGAATATTGCATGGGAACGTGAGAGGGCAAACGGTCCCTGTTGTCAGTTCGTGGGAAGCCCATCGGACCGAAGATGTTAATGGGATACGACAAATGAATGCATGTTAGACGTCGAATAGCAAATTTCCTGACAGCGTCAAATTTGTTTAAGGCACCCATCAACAAGCGTCAGCAAGAAATGTCTATCCACTTTAATGTTCTGTCTTATTTCGCTAGTGAATTACTTGCAGTAATATATTAAACGATTCGAATGTCTAGTTACAGAGATGATCAGTTTTATAGTTATTTTTACTCGTTAGATTCTTAGAAATTTGACGCCCCAGATAATTAGGTTGGAACATTTCTACAAATGGCCGACCAACTTCCTCTGGTCCGAATTCTGTTCATCTCTGCGTTCAGTTCAACATTCTCATCATCGCAACTCGGACGCTCTCCAACTTCAGTCAAAAGTCCAACAGATACATTAATGTAATGACAAAAGATCAATATAATAAGTGTTGTGGGCTTTGTTTGTTTGTGTCTCGTTTGCGGAATAACAAAAACCAGCCGACATTAGTAGGCATGGTAACACCAAGTAGACGGGGGAATGGAGAAGGTGAGTCAAAACAGCACGACCAGGCATAACTCGATATCATAAATGAATGTCTTTTTCTGCAAATAACATTGAGTAACGTTGTTTGACCAACGGGACTTTACTAATCACCAATACTTTCTGGTTAGTTTCGCATAACAACACAGTGAACGAGATGGTCGGATCCATTGTATGACCTGTCGCAAGGATGTTAATCGCAATCCATGACCCCTGGTTTCTCGTTCTGCTATCCGTATAATTGTTGAGTGTTGTCATTGACTGAATTGAACATTTGAGGATGTGTTAGGCAGTCCGACGACTGAAACATTGATCCCCTCCATCAACATAGAGATCACCTCAACTTCTAGTGTAGTGTTAGATAATTTGTGAGATATATTGATTAAATGAAGTGCATCTCGCGTTTGTGAAATTTACTATCCGGATTAAAAATGTGGAAGGCAACTGGGAAGCTGATTATCTGCGAATCAGAATGGAAGCTTATGATATACAGCGTATTACAAATAATTCTCACATAATGATATTCTTCAGGAAAGTTCTTAAACACTAGGTACACCACAGATCACTCAGGTTTCTGCATGTGATGAACATCGTTAGGTACCCGTTCAGAACGAACTTTTTGACTAACAGCTATTCCTACTGTCTTATACTTTTATTTATTCAAATTCTTTCATCTCTGCTAAACAGTGTTTTGATGAGATCTTGCTTATGTATGATGGGCCCATAGACAACAAACTGACTTCATTGATCACTTCAGGCACCTTTGTGGTAAACAGGCAACTATCTTAACACCTCTTGGAAAAAGTAGCCAAGAACAGTGAGCTGATATTCAGTTGAATTTCATAATTAACTATTAGCCTGGAAAATCATGAATTCAAAAGGCCAGAGAATGAACAAAATGTTCATGGTCAATAAAAACATCAGCGTTGTGTTTATACAAGATGGTTATCAGGATGATGTCAGAATTCTGTATGTTTGTTTCCGATAGAAAAAAACTAGTCAACTTTAAGTCATTAGGGTTGCTCATTTCTGTGCCGTCACTATGTTTAAAAGCAACTCTTTCAAATTCAAATCAGTGATTTTCATTGCACAAAAGAATGGGACCTTTAAGAAAAAAAAGAGATAGGGAACTGAGAAGATTTCAGATATTTTTATAAATATTCACCGACATTTTCCGTAGTTTTATCGAGACGTTGACGGAGCTTGCAAGTTTAGAAGAGTGTTCATTACATTGCATTGTTTGAATTTGATGATCAGGAATGAGAATCTTACCCAACCATCGCGCAAGTTAGTCATAGACGGAACTGCCAACTGCTAAGATGGTAGACAATAGAACACTTTTTTTGCCATTTTCGCATACCCATCATACACGATGTTCATGTGGCGGTTGAATTTCGTCGATTATGTTGAGCTTTGGTGAATATCCATACAGTAGACCTATCTGAAGTGTTCTAGTGGTCTGTTTATCTAGCACGCCATTGTTGTTCGACGTTGCATCAGGTTTGAATTTATCAATCATTTGTAAGATATCCGCACCAAATTTAGTACGAATGAAATCAAACAGTTTGGGTGTCATGTTTAACATGTTATTGATAAATGGATTGAAAATAACACAATGTTATGAGCAAGTTGTAATACTCTACGTTTTAACCACCTCGGGATGAAGGCCACCCGAGGTGATTGAAACGTAGATTTGACTTTAGTTTAGCCAGAGAGAGTTGCACGTATTTTGTTCACATTTGAATTCTTTTGCTCATTCACATCATATATGCTTCTCATCGCTCTGGGTAAGAAAAAGAAATTTGGCCTTTAAAAGCTTTCTCTGTTGTATGATTGTCGAAAGGGGACATTTCAATTTCCCCCTCTGTGGAACGTTGGATGGAACAATAATTCTACTCGCGGACGAAACAGTCCATGGGATAACAATATGAATCAACACATTGACTTGGTGAAATAGTTCACTAGTACCTAGTTGGTAATGGCATGATGATGTGTCCAGCCATCAGCTTTTCCGCATAAAACATATTCACCAACATGTATCAACAATGTTTCTTTCCTAGTTCAGCTAAAATTATGAAACATCCATCAAGTAACCATTAATAAAGATATTCTTAACAATAACCTTCGAAACTCGAGAAGTGATACTGTTCTCATTCAAAATTACTCTTAATTATAATAACTTATGTGATAAGTTTGTGGACAGAAGCCTCAAACCCGCAGCAAAATACTAACAACAATGTTTTAGGTGGTAGATGTACAATCAGACTGCGAAAAGTTTCGCTGTGAAGGTTATATCGTTTTGCCCAGAGTTCTTGTTGCTCTATCACATAGGTTTTGTGTACGCACTAGACGTATGTACTTTCTGACAAATAGCCCGTGTCAAATCAGATTGCCTGAGCGTTGATTGTTTATTGCCATCAGGTTGACAACCGCTTGTGTTCGACGCAAACCAAGCTAGTGTTAATATCGTGAATGGGTTTGGAGAGATTGGTTTTCACATACTACACGGCTGGTTGAAATCAGTTCCCAACATGATTTTACTCATCACATTTTCACGTATAATCTGTATAATCTGTTCGGGCTATATCTTCCGGTCTACTTTTCAGCAGAACTTCAGAAAAGGACAATGTGTGAAAACTATTACATGTATATGTAGCTGAATGTTCGGTACTTATCGAATGTCATTAACGATTTATTCAGATGAATTATCGATCAGGATTGTCTATGAACAAAAATGTTCAATCGTGTTGCAAGAATCCGTTTACGTATATCATCTACAGTTTAGTCTTTTTAGTTGTCCCAGTTATTACATCCATACGATCGTTCACTAGTCTCGTTTTGATCCTATCACTTCCACACTCTTCTCCACACATAGGCATAGGGTAAGCAACAAATCGTGTACTGGACATGAATTTCATGAATACCATGAATAGAGTAACACATACATAATCGGCCAGTTGTTATCGCTATAATCCACAGTCGATAAAACGATATTTCCTCAGTTTGTTTACTGGTTGGACTGTTGTTCAAGTGGATCACACAGGTATATATTGACCGTTTACTGAGTTCGAATGCACTCAAAAATGCATGTATCAAAGAGATCTGATTACTACAAATGGAGAAGTATTTTGAATAGACTTTACTTTGCAGCTGATATCACATGTCTATCTTTATCCATTGAATCATCAATTCATAGAATGGACTCAATAAAATGTTGTTAATCTACTTGGTTTTCTCCAAGTTCTTTCATCCTATCTGCATTATCGTGTCCCGCTGGTAGAAATGTCTTAACTAAGTTTAAACTTTCTCGTACAATCTGGACGATTCCATTTCACTAAACAGTACTTCAGAACCTTGTCATTTAGATGTGTCTAGCATGCATTCTTAGTGATGAGATAGCTAGAGTATTATCTAATCGGGCGTAGTTAATGGACAAATATTATAGAAAATTTCTATCAGCTGCGGAATTCCGAAAAAGTCCAACCCTAGTCCTTTGTAGTCTAGCTGGTTTTTTCTAACCCACTGAACATTGTCAGATTATCATTTATGGTGCACGCTAGCAATGCTTAAATCTACATAACATTAGAAATCCACAAAACGTTCTGAACTGTCCTAACCAGCGTACCTGCATTCTGATTAGTCCGTTTAGTCTTTTATTACTTATTTTTAACCTCTTTTTTTTCTAGTAACGTTTCCTACTTCTGGGATCATCCAGATCACTGTTAAGGTGAGCGGCGACCCAAGCCACGTTACTTTATGGTCAAGCTCAAAGCCGTTTTGTTGAGGATGTCGATGATGAACCAGCGATCCACGAATAAGTGCTTACAATACGATGCAAATAACTGTAAGTCATACAAAGTTGCCACCAAAATTGTGCTGATTGTTACCATGGAGATACAGTGTTAATCGTCTTCGTATGTGAATGAGACCACTTTTGGTGAACAACGTAAACCTGGTCACTTTTCACTCGGTGACCATCTTCACAATATTAAGGTCGATTCCTATTGAGAAGGAACACGCCAAACTGCTGATTACATCTTAAAACTATAACACTCATTAAAAATATCTCCAGGTGAGTCACCATGAGGAATGCGTTCAAGAATTCACCCTGAGCAATAACACATACTAGGCTAGTGATTAGTGCATTGCATGCAGCTGAGAAAAAACCAAATCGTCACACAAGGAGTTCTCATCGCATAGTAACTTGTCTTTCCAGGATTGTACGGTAGTTAAGCAATAGTGCCAGTCACCGATGTACCGCTGCCGATTAGGATAAAGACAATGACAATTATGACACTTGTCAATACAACGACTTACTGTCTTTCGTCAATAGGAAGCATGTATGCATGGAAATTTTACTGCCGTTGCTCCGACTTGTTGTACTTTTACGCACATGAGCTTTCTGAATACCCATTCGACCAGAGTGATAAAAACAATTTTTTGTTGTTAATTGTGTTTTGGTATCGGTAATTGACACAGGTTATACCACTCACCCGTTCTCATCCAAGCTCGGCACAAACTCGACCGTCTCAACGATACAGGCACAACAACAAGTTCTGATTCACCCCCTATCGTTCAGTGTATAAGTAATGACCTGATAACAACAGCTTCAAGGCATAAGTTCTGCAGTTTCAGTTTAATAGGCTAGTGTGGATTTTCATATGAGTGATGGGTGTTCTTTCTTCATTTTACCACCTACTCCGGATAGGGAGCCTGGACCCGTGTAATCACTTCAAATGAATTGTCATATAAAGCCATTAGGCCACTTGAGTTCCCCAGTCTCAAACTGTTTTTGTTAAATTCTCGGTGAAATGTGCTACGACTGGTTACTGACACGTGCAACTCTGCTCAAAGTGGTGAGATGTAAGCTTTCAAGTTTATGACCCCGATGCTTACCCAGAGGTGCCGGTCACAAAAATGTGCCTAGGACAACATTCGACGCTCACGACGTTGTTATGTTCTAAGGGTTGATTCACTGCACGAGACTGCCAGTAGGGGGTCATTTGCTTCCGCGGAATGCGATAACTCGGTAAGAATCGTTCGACCAACTAGATTTTGGTAAACACGCACTATCCGTCACTTGCCTGAAATACACACAGATACCCCCGCCAAATATGAAAAAGCGAAGGGAATTAACTACGCTCGTTGTTGCGTGAACACCGTGCGTATGAAGTTGGAGCAAATGCTTGTATGCATCCAGCTGGGGGTACTCAGGCGCATACTTCTGATACATGTGGTAAATTGCTGACGTGTTCTAACAAGAATGAAACTTGAATGTAATGCTGCTTTTCAAAGTATGCCGAGAAAAATGTCCAGCTCACTGTAGAACATCGCTTAGCAAAATCTATGTTCAAAGTAAATCCTTTCCCATACAATTGTGGATCAACTTTTAGAGAGTTGCACAATGTCACAACTTGCATTAGTCTGTCTGTTTCAGTGATGTTTGTGAAGGTCAAATGAACCATTTCTTTAATTAAAAAGTTCTCGGGACTTCTCAAATCTGCAAAACTTTTAACCGGTCACAACGACTTCAAACTCACGAACTTTCCTATGAGACAGCCGAATCCCATCGGGAGGCACTCAAACAGTTCGCCATTAGGACCCTTCATGACAGCAGTTAACCCTATTCCTAGTTCTGTCCCCATTTCTTATCCAAACGTATGACAATAGTCCACGCATAATCGTCTGCATGTTTGCAGTCCGGTGTACAATTATCTCATAATCCCTTAACTAGCCGGAATTTCAGTGAAACCTTAGTCGGTCACCACAGAGTTCACAGTACGCTCGAATGTACGATAACAGGAATCCTTTGTTACTTTAACTGCACAGTACTGGACTCAAATCTTACGCAGCCATTTGAATTTCGTTTCCGTTGGTGTTGCAAAACACATGCTGATTCTGAAAGTTGGAAATCAAAAGTTTGGGTTATACAGAGCAGTTGCTTGACTCGATTTGTCTTGAGATCAAGATCGGACGTGGGGACTACTCAGTGTGTGACAGTAGTTAAAATTTGCTACTGATCAGTGATCTAAATAGTGATCACCGAGTTCCATATTGCCCATGAGTTGGGACGTCTTGATCACAACAGTATCCTCTATTAGAGATATCCATGTACCTGGGACACTATACATCAACTTTTTGCTGAACGCTCAGATGAGGGGTCTTTTTGTCAATATTACCTGTCTACGCAACTAGCTCTGATAAATAGGTGCTAATCATATGCGTGCCGACCAAATTGAGAGTTGGTATGAACAAACGCAAGTTTATTTTTCAAGGGACGATTACGGACAAGAAAAAACAAGTTTTAATCAAGTATGCGTCGTAACGCGAAGGAAAAACTCATGAAGGTCTTGGAAATACAAAGAGTAAATGTGTAAATATGCTGTACGGACAGAGTGCATTAATTTATATTACAGTTCTTAATTCAACCAACTATCTTGACAATTTGATTAGCAGTTATTGCACTAGTCTTAGAAATTTGTTATCCGTTTGACTGTAGAAATGTGTCATCCGAATATTCCGTAGAGTTCGTGGAAAAGCGTTTGTCTGCGCCGGATGACAAAGTCATATTCAACTCGTTCTCTGTCTCAGTGGCCTGTGTTGAGGATAATTCGAATTCTGCATTCTGTTGACTCATATCCGTTGAAGCGAATCGGGTCAGATCAGTCAGATTACTCAACGATGTACTGAGTTCACTTGGATGTGTGCACAGAATCTCCGCCTCAGAAGCAAATGTCACATGGGTTGGTCGAGTTAGTGGAACCTGGGCAATTGAGTCCAATCTTGTAAGCTGAATGTCAGTTTTTCTGAGTGCGGAAACAGTGCGCGACATGATGTTGTTTGACGAGGCCACGGTTACATGATTGTTCAAAGGGGATTCAGGTGAACCGAGAGGAACGTCGAACTGATTTCCAGAAAGTGAGAGATCGGGTAATGTGGTTTCATCGTTTAGTGTATCCTCGCGGTCCATCCGGCTTTGATCCGTCAACCGGGCACCAAAACTAGATTGTACAAGTGCGGATTCTGTGGAGTGTGTGCCCATATTGAGCCTACAGTGGTGTAATCGAAATTTCTACATATCAGCTTAGATATTATGACTTGAGAATATGTCGTAAACAACAATTCTAGATATTTTGAGTTTTGCACTCGAGAGTTTCTGACAGCAGAACTGAGCAGGGACTGTTACATTTGTGTCACAGTGGAAAGGTTCAACAGTGTGAATATTTATTCTAACGAGCAACAGCTGGGAAGATCTCACCGACCAACTGGTTAAGATGTAAACCAACACTACGAGAGCCTCTCCATATGTACTGTCTGACCAGACGGGATAGTTTTTTAAGAATTATGATTATGTGATTACATTACATTAATTAGGTATCACTGACTATGTTGTTTATTACAAAAGAGTACCTCTTTCATTTGTCAAAGCATTTCGTGCCATATGCATTGCAAAATTCTCATCCAAAAACCTGTCCTAAGTTAGATTCTAATGCATTCTGATTTCGTGTGAGTAACTTATAGACTAATTTCACGTTGCGTTCAGATCAAACAACAGGAAGTTACGAAATGTATCTATCAATCGTGTATTCATGTACACTTGAATAAGTAGCACACTTTTTCATATTTGTAACTACACCAAACGACTGAGAAGTATGAAAAAGTCAGCCTGAGAGACACCTGGCGGATTAATTCAGCATACGAACTACGTTCATTAATCGATATACCGGTAGCTGGTACTATGTAACTGTCAGGATGTTAGAGTCAGATTTCTAGATGCAGTAGCTTTTAAGTCCAAAAGGCAGGTAGTTACAGTAACTTGTGCATTGTAACTAGTAGACTAGGATCGAGCCATTCACATGCAATTGCAGACGCAAAGCGAATGCAAGAACATGAATCAACATAGACATTGATTATGTAATCACGATTGGTCGGTACGACACGACGTACACATGCAAACATGCGATAGGGCGAGTGGTTAGCCGATGCCCACATTTCAGCTCACACACGGTTGGCGACATCCGAAACAGATTAGACTGTCACAGTGATCAAAGCCAAAACACGCCTGCGCTTCAAACCACCCCCTCCAAGTGGGTTGCGTTGCACCACTTATGATTACACTCACACACTACGTATTTGGTATCAACCCGAAGGAATAAGACCAGTCGGTGTGTGAGTGAGGCTTTTTGTCCAGTCGACCAATGCTGGTTAGCCACACTTAGACACACACGCGGCACACATCATTCGGCTGAGACGGTCAACGCGCACTGCGGTTCCGAGGTCACAAGATCATCCCCCTACTCTGGTTACCTCAGAAGTGTATAACGTTGACTTGGCTGACGAACGGTTTCTGACCTTCGATATGGCATGTAGACGTTCGTCGGTCCGATGGGTGGGTGAAACATCAGTGCACAGCGAGTAAAACAATAGGACACAACAGCACATCTCTTTAATTAAATGACAAACTAATATGGGTCAAAAACCTAAAGGGATGAATCCAACACTCGTTCTAATGGAATTTTCACACCAATGTACAAGATAGGACAGGGCGTCTGAACTCACCAACATGCTCAAGGCAAAGTCAAAATCATTATGAGCTCATTTCGTATCAGTCGTGGGGTACCTCCATTTGAAGCTCTGTATGTGTTAGTGTCCGCACGTACATGTCCGGAGCGTAACTGAATGTCTGCAAAAACGGTTAGGGTACAATGTTCGAGGTATAGTAACTGCACAATAAAGAGGTAAACAGCCACGGTCTGGAACAACTTTGGGAAAGTCAAAGTCAAATCGTGTTTCAATGGGCACTTCTGGACGTCTCCAAGTCAACGGTTTTCACGTCCGATTTCGTCTGCTCTGATTCAACTGTAGTCGTTAACTCCTGGCAGAATGAACTTGAAATAGATGGGAGGGTCAGTTCATTCCGTGGCTAGTTGTCAATTATTGAAAGTTCCCTGACAGATACAGTGGTTGTGGAGAAGCAGCGTCGCGCGTGGATGACCTTTTCATTGAGTAAGCTGAGTTCAGCACCGTGCACTGAATGCTGTGGACAGTTCGATCTGCCGACTCAAGACCGATCTAGTGCTGATGACGCATTTTGGGCCGTAGGCTTGCATATAACTACACAACGTCAAAATGTTTCTGTCCTTCATCACTTAAATGCTGTCGCAGCAGTTTTATTTTTGTCATCTCACAGAACTTCGAGGATAAATGAAATAACTGAAGTATATCGACGTGGCGCAGTACGGACGTCCTCCACTGCAGCCGAAAAGAGGTTGATGGTTGTGCATCTGGCGAGTACCAGTGATTTGGAAAGGACTGTACGAAAAAAATCATTACAGTTTCACTGTCCGAGACACCAGTTGTATCCCGTAAGTCCAAAAGGTAGGTTGTACAGTAGCTCATATAATGCGACTCGTAAACTAAGCGTGAGCTACGATCACGTGCAAGTGTAGGTTCCAGACGAAAACAAGAGCATGAATCAGCATAGACATTGGTCACATGATCGTATGATTGGTCAGTAAGAAACGACGCACGGTTGGCGGCATCCGAAACAGATTAGCCTGTCACAATTACCGAAGACAGTGGACGCCTGCGCTTAACCATAACCACAAATGGTGCCAGAACAACGAATCCGCACTGTAGTCCGTCCACCGAAAACACTTAAATTGGGTAGTACCTGAACTTTCTCAGTTTTGTCCCAATCCAGTACAAGCGTGGTCTGATGAGAACTTCGTTCTGTCGTGCAAGACGAATCTGTTCTAGAGAAACACTGATCAAAGAGATGTCATTGTTGAAACCCACGCATTAAGAAAAGGGCTATCCATCGGCATATGTGGAGAAATTCGGCAAAAATGTTGACTGTCGCGATGGCTCCAACAGCACCCAAACCGAATATCTACCTCCGTCTGTTTCACAAGGGTGATGACGTTACTACTCTGTTGAAAGCCCGTCTTACGGTGATCATGAGACGTACGTTCTATGCAGCCCAAGTGGTCATGCCGTTCACATCACCCAAATCCCAACACTACCACTGAAAGCATCGTTACCGCTTAATACCAAGTCTCACATCATTTATGAATTCCCGTGAGTTCCAGGCCCCTTAATTATGAAGAACGGAGCGGTAGCTAAGTAACTGGGTCAACGAACACATTCCAGTTTGATCTCGCAAAACGCTCATGGATGCCACAATGTCGAATTCAAGTCAGAATATGATAAGTCACAAGGAAGCAACGTCATCGATCGCTCGACACTTGTTGACATGTCGACCTCAACTAAACCTGAAGAAGGCCTTTCGGATATGTTAAGCAACAAAAATCGAAGACATCTGCGGTTCACGGATGTGATAGCAATCAACAATTGAAAGACAGCTCTCTGTGTGCAGAAAGATTTGTTCATCAGTATCAGATTGCCTTGGTAATTGATGTGCCTAGATGTGTGTGTTGATTTTGTTGTTTGGCCTCACAACGTTCATTGAACTTCGCTATATAAACTCGTAGGCTATAGTAGGTGCCTAATGAGGTGTAGCGAACCGTGCTTGAGAGATGCATTGTGCAAAAAGTGTTTATGATTTCTCTGTTCAAATTTGTTACGAGGAAAAGTTGTTTTACAATGACATTCTGTTATACCAGGCTTTTCGTAGTCAACCAATCAATGGCAGCCGGTCAGATTAGTGGACCATCAAACGGCTGGCATCAAACTTTCATGATATCCTCCGACTGAGTGCACGAAAGGCCAGAATCCCAGTGTACTGAGGACGAACGATCGTATCATACTACTCACACTACTATTCAGTAGTGAAATACGAGCATGTACTTGGATACTGATGCATCGGGGTAGAAAGAAGAAACGTTGGAGTGCACTTTGGAATGGTTTCCTTTCCATACATGAACTGGACATTGGCAACCGTAACAACCGTGACGTCTTTGAATCAATGCTGTTTGCAAATAGATATATTTATATGTTGTGCTGTCGAAGCGTACACCCCGCGTGTTGATTTTCTGAATAAACAATCGTTGCGCCGTGGGTGACTCACAACATTCGTCAGTCAGTGCTTCAGTAGACTGGACGAGTGGACAAAATTTCGCCTTATGCTAACTGTCGGTCATCAACATGATTGTGCACCTACTCACCTTGTTTTTTCCACCATTCGTCCCTGATTCCTTGAAGCTGTTCGGCGAGTTTGCGGCAAACACTCCGGAAAGTAATTCTTCTACTGCATCCAGTTGGAGATCACTGCGTTGCTGTCTTCGAACCAGTCTGGTTGTTTCTGGTATTGAAAACCTGTCTACTCGATGACTGTTGACGTGATCTGTTACCCTTCGGGGATAGTGGATACGCGAACGTCTTTCACGTTAAAAAGTAGCCCTCGTCTTTGGGTCGTGTAATCCTTTAATATCCAGTTTCTGATATTGTCCAGATCACCCACAATAAACAGGCTTACAGAAATGAATAAACATATCGGTCCTGACCCGTCTCTAATCTGTACTACATTTAGCCCCACGCTTTGCTGGAGCGGCACGTAATTCTTAAATGTAGCTATTGCACGATCACGCAATTAAGCAAATGATGGTGACCGCTTCGTAAGTGATTCCACGTCGTGATTTCGCCGGCATTCAGCTGGAATCAGGTGTTTGTGATGCCCAACTCGTAAGACATAGCTGGAGCAGATGGTCACCGTTCTCGTTGACTGCACCAACAGCGTGGGGTCTGAGGACTCCTGGTCAGGCTGATGAGTTGTGTCCGACTCGCACGTTGAAGTCGCCCAGAATAAACAGTCGGTCACTCACTGGTGTCTAGCGGTGTGGGGCAAACACCTGATCATAGAACTAGTATTTGTGTCATCGGTGTGACACATAGTTGGAAATTGACCACTAAAAATGTGGCAGACTTACACCGATCGATTTGCAAGTGCATGGACATGATTCGGGGACTGATGCCTTGTGGTTCGCCTATCGTCAATGCGAAACCGATACCGTACTCCCGAACACTGTATGCCGAGTAGACCCTTCAGCAGAACGTGTACCCAGTTATTGCTTCTCAAAGCTTACCATGGTCTGCCGTAGCTGCTCAGTTCCATGATAATCAGTACAGTGCGGCGTTCCCGCCGTTTGTTGCTGAATTGATCCAGCAGCGTACACAACTTACATATCCCGACGGACAACGTCTTGCGTCCACCAGTATATCTCGGACTGGCATGTAGGATCTCAACTTGAGCATCTACCTCAACAGTGTGACATGTGGGACGAAAGAAAGTAAGGTTTTCTTGGGGATCTGACCGGATTCATTGAGTTAACAGCCTGACCTGCGTAACAACAAGATATAATGTCTTTTTGGGGACCCCACATGGAGTCAGCGTCTAAACAGTCTATCTCAGTTAGCATTGAGGGGCTAACCCAGCCTAGAGTTGCAGTGACTAAAACATTGACGACTCATTCCGATTAGTGCTACACGCAACAGATGCAAGCTGCATAAAAATCCCGATAATTATTCTGGGGTTTTCCAACCATGCAAGGTAATACGACATCGGTCACTGTCATGCACTAGAAACTGATAATGACCTTTGTTCGAGGACACTTTTCCCAGCCCTTAGTTTCGTAGGCGGAAGACAACAATGTTACAACTATAAAAATGGTTTTGCTGTATACGCATATCCGTGCCTCACCGTCCAATCACTCCCATGCAATCAATAGTGCTACACATAGACCTATGAGAATGACTGCTTTTTCTTAACTGTTCTCCTTTGAACTATCTGATATGTAGTTGAACCAGGGGGGAACGAAATCTGCAGGCCTTCGTGGGTCAAAGCAATGCACAACCCTGGTCGTCACACCAAAGTAGCAGAAAAGATTAGAACAGGACACAGGCTGGCACACAAACACATCGGCCCAGACGGCCAACGCGCACTGTGGATCGGAGATCACAGCACTAACTACTGACAATGCACATAGTAAATCGAAAGTGTTATCAATCATTCAACGATTTACCTATCGGTGTAGTTTTGTCCCAACCATTTTACAGTAACCTTGGTCAACACAGTTGCAATAAACTGGTTGTTGAATTTTGGGAGAATCAATGAGAAAGAATTTTTGACTACTGCAGATTTTACGAGTAGTGTTGACGCAACTACAGTCCAAGGACTTGAAATGCCGGCAGCTAGACTGAAGGACAGCATACTATCCACCACGTCGCTCTCTTACCCCAAGAGTGCAGATGTACCCAGAGTTAATTGCATTCCTTCATGACGTCTTCTTGTCAACATGATGAATTTGGAACTGTTTGTTTTCACAGCGCCCACTGTAACTGTTTGCACTGCTACTTTGTCAATTGCTAACAGTTGTTTTCTATGCATATACTCCGTTTGTTTGTAAGTTGTACTTTTGGTTGATTACTAACTTGCTATGTACAGGACTCGTTTGACCTGAGTAAACCTTCAAAATTCTGTCTTGTTCTGCTCGACTCATGGGGTTTATGACTGCCCTTTTGGACCGCGTATAACCGTGGTTCCTAACAAATACCATACTTGTATCAAATGACTTTCAGACATACTGGAGATTCCACACTGGTGGTACAGCCCCGAAAGCTAGGATTTTCTTGGAGTTTTATCATAAGATGCATCCGAATAAATCAATCAATTTATGAAAGGCATCTAGTACAAAGAAAAAACTATTAGTCAGTAAACGTCTTCGAAGTTAACTCTTGATAGACCTTTTTTCTATCCGACCATGATGTACCTGACTCTTCTGTAAGTTTTTTAATCAAAGAATTAAATCTGTTTCAGCGAAGAAGAACGATTATATGGAAGAACGTGAACATTGTATTTCAAGCGATTGTATGAGTAGAAAATGACAAGCAACCAGATGATCATCTACCTAATCAAAGGCGGCACATTATACAGTTCAAGTTGGCGCACACAAGGCTGAATAGTGCTGACGCACTGAGCATATATGCAAGGTCAATCGTGCGCGTAATCCAATGCTGAATAGTGATCTCTGAGCACACTAAGATATAGTGGTCTCGTGATGTTTAATAATTATTACAACACAAACAATATTGCCAGAAAATGGTGCACATTGTGAAGTGATTATGTTTTCTTGTTCTTCATGCACAAAACGAGTCCAGTCTGATTGTTTGAAGTCTGTCAGAAAAACGAAAGATGTCTCATAGTATGAACCAAACATATCCAAAATGTATTCAGTAGATCACAACGATTGAGTCTATTTCACTTGAGAAGCAACTCAAGATCGCTTACCATGAGATAAAATTCTTATCGTCCGCGTGTTCTGAAGTATTTTCTGGGTCTCTTGTTTTTTGGCTACCTTGATTCGAATCAGGATTGAAGTTTGTCTGCTTGTTATCTACAGCCACTTTATTTTCAGCACCTTCCACAGTTCTAATTGGCAATGCACTTGTGGTGTAATGGTTTCCTTTGGGCATACAGGGAGACATACTGTTTACTTCTCTCTTTGGAGCAATTGGTGGCAAAGCACCACCACGAGGTGACGTAATCAATAAGTCATCCAGTACAGAGGTATCAAATTGCAGTTCTGATTTTTTTGGGAACTGATTGCTCAAGCCTAATCCTTGCAGGTCACCACTACCACTTCGAATATCAGAAATGGTGGGTGGAACTGGAACACCGCCGTCATTGAATTTGTCAATATTAACATTGTCGCCTAAATCATCTTTGATGTGCAACTGGGAACGAAGCTGGTCCGTGGCTTGTCTAAGTTGATCCTGTACAGTGTGATAGGATAAAAGAACCAAACATTACAAATGCAGATGTTAGAGTTTGAGCAACAAAACTTGAAATTAAATCAGTTGAGGAGCGAAACTTGATCAAAAGATTTGGAATTTCTTGTATACTGCCATGCGTAGTCAAACTGTAGTGAACACGTGTGACCTAAATTACTCATTCTATATCGAGTCATTGCTTGGTAAAGTTCACTCTACTATACTTCTAAGATAAATTAAAACAATTTGGTTACCATAATATTCACCTATAGATAACTAGTTAAATACAGGGAAAGTGACATATACTTATCAGAATGTGAATAAAATCGCAGTCCAGATGTACATATCTCCTCAGTTCTGCGTGTATATCACATTTATTCTAGAGCTCGTATTAGTGAACCAAGAACAAACAAAAAGATGCTTGGCACGATCAGTTGTACAAATCAGATATTTGAAACTTCCGACATCTGTCTGGATCCAACCCTGTACAATGGTGTTAATGCGCGGATGAAATGGATATCCGTCCGAGTGATTTATACTTATCCGTCTAATATATCTTTCTACACGATTTTATTTGCAAAAGATGAGTTGCACAAACGAGCTGTTTGTTGTAAAGTAACGTCTCACAGGTAATATCCAAATACTTTTCCACACACACGTTTTCATGTTATGTTTACATGAATGGCAAAATACCTAACTTGTATGCTTGACTTCCAACCGCAAGGTCAGAATTCATCACGTTCAAAACGTGATGAATAGTGTTTGGTAAGAACTACTAGTGATGCGTTCAAATTTACCAAAACGTCCCAAGTAAACCACTTTGTCTAAAATGTTTTCTTATCCCAGACATTGGCTGTTATGATACACAGACAGAGATGTAGCTTAATTAGTACGATTATGTGACAAAAATTGGTCGCAAAACTACCACTTGTATCAAAATATTAGTCTCGGATGAATAACTCACCAATGTTGGATACTGTGTATGCTCGTTATGTTATCTTTGAAGATTTGTCATTGACATTATGCGAACACACTGATCCCCAAACTGCTTCTTACCCATGCAGACAAACTGTTGTCTCAGTGGATTGTAGACCTACGGACAGTCGGTATGTATCGCCTCATACCATGTTACAATAATCTTTCTGGGACATTTGGTGTATCTTTTCTCCCACTGTTTAATATTCATGTTAGTAACCTCTTTAGTTAGACCTGAAATCATTCTCAAAAATAAGTCATAGCGCTCAACCTCTTATCGTTAAAGCGAGATTGGAACTTGACGAAAACTACAATACATCATGGCCATTTGACCATCGAGTGTAATGACGGAATGCAGCCAATCAGGAGTGTCCCGCCTACCTTGCTGTCATTGGTCCGACAACTGACAAACAGGTAGGACCTCAGCAATTCAAGCACCGAGAGAACACGAGGGTAATTGGCACTTGTCTATCTCACATTCACCACCCGATTGTTTTACTTACTGCTACCCACAAAAGTGCTTTGTAACCCAAGGTGCAACGAAATCGTAAGTGTATCCACACCTCCCGGTCTTCCAGTCCTACTTCGTTGAGGTCGAGCTGGTTCATTACCTGCTATTAATCCCACGAATTCGATTATTACCCGTCTTTTTCCTTAAAGATTGCGAGCTTCACTACATGGCCGTCCGTTCGAGAGTTTGAGCCAAAGACCCTGGCTAAGAACTATGAAATTTCCCTTGTCAAGGTCCGGTTGTCCCGGCAATAATCCTGCCCATATATACTCACTACTATTCAAAACACTGTCAGCTCCATTCAAAGTTGGGTGTCTCGTAACATGAACCTGGTCGTTCTAACTGCTGCAGAAAGCATGTTGGACAGGCGAAAGAATGTTATTACTGATTACTGCTGTTTGCCCCGTCCTCTCGATTGGACATTAGATTCATTAAGTGTCGACGTCTGCTGCATTTCAGAGACTAGAATTCAGGATAGTAGTGAATCTATCGAACTGACAGCACCCAGTTTATCTAGTCGATACCGGTTGTACACATCGTATGGCGCCATAGCATCACATCGTTCGGATAATGGCGGGCGACTGTTGTAGCTGTGCGTTGAGCACAAGTTATTGTAACCAGCACTGGTTTTAGACACCGCGCGCGTCATTGTTTTACTTGGCGCTCTCCTTCTCCGAATCAGGCCTGGTTTCAGACGCACCATATGGCTGTTAGTTATAGGTGGCGGAGTTTCATGCAGGACTGTCGTTCTTATTGGAATACATACTTGGATTCAGATCATGTATTGATACGTTGTCTTTTCCGTCTTGCTTCTGCTGGTCTACGACCTCACCGACAGCAACGACTGGCCGTTGAGAAGCTAGCCATACCGTTGGTAAAGCATAAATACCAAACCAACTCGGAAAGCTACCTTAGAAGTTCTAATTCCAGAGATTCTAACAGCTGTTGGGACGAGATCTCACAGGCAATTTATGAAGCCGGTACTGTAGCATGCGGCAATGGGTTCATGGGTTGAACAGATATTGGATCTCGAGGAAATCTCTGAAGTTGTTAGAAGCTAGACGGAACAATCCTCCTGGTAGTTCATATAACAAGTCCAGAACAGATATCTGTAGGAAACCGAAACGTAGTGCTGTGAGCCAAGAACACGCGCAAAGTTTGCTCATTTAAGAAACCAACACGCGTTAGATGTTCAAACAGGACAAGAAACAAAAACACTCATCTGCATATGGCAACCGTCCCAGAAAGTCCCGGCTGCCATGAAAACGAATGCTCAGCTCCTTTGCGTAGCCATGGCATACGGCGCTGTCGTGGTAGTGTGATGTTTCTTTCCATGTTTTTCCTGCGGCTATTTTGATGGTAAAATCCATTCTGTCACCCCACTACTGAATAGTGGTGGTGTGAGTAGTATGGGGCGATCGCTCGTCCTCATCGCAGTAGCCTGAACTCTGATCGTGAGCCTGATGAGCAGAAAAAGTTTAGGAAGTGGAAACCACTTTCGTGTCACAGGACATCAACAGACTCTTCAAGCTGCTTCGTGCTACTGGTCCAAAGAGACTGTCTGTCAGTGTAGCTATCAGTGAGGCAGATGGCACAGTAGTTCACAATAAGTTCACAAGGTCAGAAAGGTGGACGGAACACTGAGAATCATCTTAGCTGACCGCCTGCTTCCACTATGTTACCGCCACAAGCTTGCAGTGTAGTACGCTGGATGGTAGATTTGGAACCACCCACTGATACCGAGGTTCGCAATTGCATTTCGGTTGTCAAACGTAATAAGGCTGCTGGCCCAGATGACATCGTGCTGGCAATTTTCAAAGAAGGTGGGAAGGCGTTAATAGTGGCTTTGACTCAGCCGTTTCAACTTGTGTGGACGATGGGGACCATCTCTCTGTGCTGGGGTCACTTGATACTAGTGTCCCTATTCACGAAAGAAAGTCGGGTTTATGTGAAAACCACAGGGGAATTAACTTGACCCCGATCATAACTTGGCTTCTGACATTCATTATACTTTGTCGACTCACTGCGGTTCAAGAGGCAAATATTAGGGGAGAATAGACAGGATTTCGTTCTGGGCGGGAAAGTATTGATCACATTTTTACTCCTCGCCAATAGTTGCTCTGTTTCTCAACTATAAGGTTGCGCTCGATTCAGTGGATCAGTCTACGGTTTCAGAATCTCTTAAACACAGGGGCGAACCGACCAAGTATGTGGAAATACTGTCGACGCTTTTTTCCCATACTTCAGCTCAGGTCAGAGTTTACGGCGAACTGTTTAACAGGTTCAGCATCAGGTGCGGCATAAATCAAGGCTGTCCAATTTCCTCTTTTTTCAGTTCTGTCGTGGGTGAAACAATGAATGATTGTCTGCAGCACTCATAGGATGCTGGTATGGACCTCCTGCCTGGTGGAAGACTGACTGATCTTGATTATGCTGACGACAAGATGTTGGTTGACAAGTTCCGTGCAACAAACAATGTTAGACACTATTTGGCATTCCGATAATTATTTGAAAATGCGTTTTGCTGCCTCAAAGTGCAGAGTGCTTCTGCAAGACTGCTGTGATTAAGTAGATTTAACGTTAGATAATGAAGTCACAGAGATTGTTGACCGGTTTTGTTTATCTGGGAAGCTGCATCAGCGGCGGTGGTGGTGCAGGGAATGAAAAAGAGGCGCGGACCTCTAAAGCTAGGGCGGTTGTTCGGTAATTTGCAACATCTCTGTTGACAGAGAGGTTTCTCTCTGATATTCACAGGTCACGTATATAAGGCAACCATGAGAGTTGTATTACTTTACGGTAGCAAAACGTTGCCATTCAGAGTAGAAGACGTGAACCGTCCTCAGATATCTGATCACCGACGTCTGTGTTTGATCACTCGTGTCGGGTGGCACCAACGAGTAAGCAACGAGGAGGTTAGGAGGCGGATATTTGGTAGTGATAGTCAAACGAATTCTTTTGTGCAGTCTCTAGATTTGCACAGACTTAGATGGTTAGGTCATGTACTAAGGATGTCAGCTAATCGTCTGTCCAACCGATCGCCCATTGGCTTTGCAGTGGCCGGCTGGTGTAAGGTGTAAGGTGCACTGATATTGACCTAGAGTAGAGAAATGATGTCGTTCACTGTAGGTCGAGTTTGCCCCCGGGGCTTAGGCCATTGAGACCAACAGAATCGGCAATTAGAGATGTTGGGTTAGATGACGGCGGACAATCGGAGTGAGTGGCATGGATGTTGTCGTTTTACTGAGTTGTATGTGATGCCAGTACGCTTAATGAAGCATGCAGTGAAATCCGTAAAGAAGCCGTCTTGTTGATGATGCTTTGCCTTCATTTATAGCTCAGTCGTTTGTAAGCAAGTTGACGCTGAACGTCTCAGCATAGACTGCTAATGTCCCATCCCTCCCTCTCTTTCTTCCTTCTTCGAAAAGAGCCTGTTTTTTCCCTGGTTGTATTGTAGTTAAGCCTAGCCGAGAAACGCTGTTGTGTTGCTGTGCACGGTGATGAAGATTGTTGCATAAAATGTACTTTCCTTTGTGAGTAGTTTAGTGCGTATATTCGAGAATTAAATGGCAAGTCTCAATGCCAGAAAGAAGAAGGACCAGAGGGGACTATTGGAACCGTGCGTATGCACTATGGGGATGTGTCACCAAGACGAATTACAATGTACTGCTGCGCAGTATATACGGATGCACGTCAACCATGCAAATGAGTGTACGCGTTCGTTGTCCTATGCGTTCGTTGTCCGTTCGTTGTCTTCTGAGGTCGCAACGTGATGACGATGAGTCTGTTCTCTTGGTACTGTAGCTTTGCAGCTTGTCGTGAAGCCCTATTATATGTGCTGAATAATCAGGTCAGCTGACCTGATCCAGTTCATTCATCTGTGGTTACTTATAATATTCTCAACGGCCTCCCGTCGGAAAGTGAAGTTTAAGCGTTAGAGCTTAAATTGTTGAAACGTAATAAACTCTTAGATTCAGACCTTCTCTCTTCAGCCGACGAAGATAACAACAACATCGTGCACACCATAAACAATGACTGACTGAAAGGAGCCAAGTGGATCACGAGAACCTCAACGCGAGAAAAGACCACGGTCAGGATTTCTAGCCATCTTCATAGTTCTTATCGAGTGATCGATTATCACGTTCTATTTTATGTCAGTAAGTTGGGTGCCCCGTATGGTTTTTTAATGAGTTAACATCTTTTCGATATAGACCAAACACATTCACTGTTTGGACATGTACTTGATTAATCTTTATGGTGAAAAAAACATGTACCAAAAGTGTTTTGTTTACATTGTTTACTATTTCAATCTCAATTAGACCAAACTATGAGAACGAAATTAAGTAATAGGGTAATTATGCCCAAATGTAAATAAAAACGCCAAACTAGTGATTAACTTCAAGGTGATGGCACAAACTGCCCTGAAACTGTGAAATAAAAAGAGTAGACCAATGTTTTTGTCTGCTAACCACAGACGAATATTGTTTCAGGTCAGTTACTTTGTTTCAGCAGTTAATTATTATTTTACAGATTTTCTTTCTGACTGCTAACACTTTTTGTTTTTAGTTGTAACGAACAGTCTAGCTGTGAAGTAGTGAGAACAGAGTTTACGCTTAACGTGACTTTAACCATTGAACTAATGGTATTCTATATACTAAAAACATTTGGTAGAAAAAATCATTTTGTTGTTCACTATAGCCGTATGTAACACTTAAGCGATTCGAAGTTACTAGTGTTTTCAGTTGACAAATTGAATGTATGTATGTGTTTGTTCCACCAAATGTTAGAGAATTCTGTGATGCTCGAAAGCAAATTCCTCTAGTTCCTAATTAATCATAACATTGGGAAGTGAAAAGATGAGAACGAGGATTGAACTCATTCAGTTGCTCAGTCATTTACGGTTTAGCCATGCGTTAAGGATACCATCTAGCGATTAACTGTACAACATGACGAATGTTTCTTCTTGACAAAACTGTATACGTAATGAATCGGCGAACAACAGCGAACGCTGATTCGTCGGCCACTGTAGGTCGTTGATTCTTTGTAGACTGTGGTTTCTGTTACTTAAGGAATGTGGATGATTTATTGATGAATGCGAGAAAATGAATGAACAAGGTCAATGCTGTTCCGTAAATGCCATCATATTTTCATTTACATTTCAGTCAGCTGCTTAAAGTGTGTAAACTCTCTCATACTGAGTAAGTTTATTCATGGTGAACAAACGACATTAGTCGTATTTGTATTGCTCTCTATGATTGTTTTATCACAGATAGTTTCGTTGTGAGTAGTATACCACCCACAAGTAGTATATTATCCACAGGCGACATTCAGGAACAAAAGAGCAAGCTCCGAACGCCAGGGAGACGACGGACAAGAATAGACTATCGGAATAGTGTGTATGCGCTATGGCAGAAGTTCGGCCAAGGCGAATGACAACGTACTGTCACCCGATGTATGTGAATGCATGTCTGACGTGCAAATGAGACCAAGCGTCTTTTGCGGTCCCAACATGATGACGTCGAGGCCTAATGAACCAGAATAATTAAACCAGCTTTATCAGGACAGCTTTGACCATCTTCCGCAATATTGGGTCTACACTTGATCGATAAGTCATGACACTTGGATTCAGTAGGAGGCTTTGTTGGTGTTTTGCAACATTACTAACATGTTCAGTGAGGTATCGGCCAAGAAACAAAAAAATCCTTTTTAGTAGTGCAGTGAAGAGGAGCGATCGTAATATACTACTCATACCACTGTTATTCAGTAGTACGACCAGAGCTTATATTTTGACATCGTACAAGCCGTAGGAAAAATGCAGGAAGGAACATCGGAGTGCAGCATCGCTCATGATGGTGCCTGCTACTTAAAGGAACTGAGCACTGACGTCTGCGGCAGCCGAGACGGTCTGGGTCCGAATACCGCGCGCAAATGAGTGGTTTGGTTTCAGGTCTTGTTTAAATGTTTAACCCATGTGTTGTTTTGTCGAATAGACAATCCTTGTGGCATCCGCGTTCTTGGATCACAACAGTAGTACACAGATGTAAAACGTGTTGGTTTTCAACTGTTATTGGTAACAGTAACGATGATGCCTAAAGTCGCGGTGACATTGAAAATGAATTTATCTTTTGAAAGATTCAGTGATTATATTGCTGGGTTCCATGACTATTCATCCTACGGCAATGCATTCAGTGACTGACGGTGGCAGCCGAGAGATATTAAATCTAATCAGTGCACTGAGATTCACGTAAACAGGCGAGGACTGTAATAGGAGTGGACTGGAGCGGCTCCCTGATTGATTTTAAGGCGTGTCAGAATTGAACGACCCAGTTGCTCGATACAAGGTATGGAACGTCGTAGTGAACTGGCTAGTCCAAACACAAGAAAGCCTGTCATAAATACTGTTGTTTCCCTATAAAAGGTGTGCTGTTTTCCCAATAAATTAAGAATGCCTAATGTCACTTAGACTCTTGTTGCTCTGGTTTTCTTAGCTCGGTAGCTCAGTACGCGACATGATGTCAGAGGACACAAAGAAGCCCGCATGCAGATTCCAAGACAATTCATTGGGTGTGATTGCAATCGTTCTTCCTGAGACGTTGGTCATGACGGACAACAGCCGGTTACTGAAAGCATGGCGAAAGTGGAGACAGAAGATTAATGACTTTACTGTGTTGAGCAATTTGTCTGAAGGATCGGAACAAAACCAACTGGTGATGTTTCCAGATTGCGTTGGAGACGGAAGCAGAAGAGTCTTGATGACTTTTATTGACAATGAAGACAAGAGTGATCTGGATATGGTGATCGATAAATTCAAGAAATACTGTCTTAGCCTGGTGAATGAAACTTTTGAACGTCTCCGTTTCTATCAAACGAATCGTCACTAAGGGTAATCTATCAACCAACATGTGACGGCGTTGAAGAAGCTGGCTAGAACTTGCCATTTTTGCAAATGTGTGAAGGACAGTCTCATACACGGTCAAATGGTTTTTGACGTTCAGGAAGCTGCAATCTTCAAAAGACTGCTGAGCGTAAGACAGTTGACACTTGCCCAGTGTATTTATATTTGCAACGGTGAAGCGGCTGCAGAACAGATAATCAAGGACCCTAAAAATGGGAATGGAACGGGTCTCAACGTGATTAACCGAGCACGAGTTAGGCTGACAGTATGCCCCTGCCTGTTTGTGCGCCGACGATCATGAACGACAAAAAGGTGAATGTCCGACGTTCGAGAAAATCTGTACGAAGTATCGAAAAAGGAACCATTCCTTCATACAGTGCAAGTCATCGACCGTCAGGCTGATCACTGAGTAGTCAGACACCAAACACGTGTTGAATTGTGTTCGAGATACACGTGGATCAAGAAGGATTTACGTCAAGCTTCTTAATAATAGCGGACGACAGCGATGTCATTTGACTTCTGGCGCATCTGTCAATGTTATACAGGAAGGTTATCCTCAAACCTCGATTTTAGAGGCATACGATACGCAACTGCGACTGTGGAATAGAACAAAAATGCAAGTGTTATGGAAAACAAATGTGCCGATCAGTAACCCGAAGAATGGAAAACTATATATGAATGATTTCTTCGTAGCAAAAAGAGATTCAACACCAATACTCGGTTTGGGTGCCATTCAGATAACGGGTTTTGTAGCCCTTCATTATGAAAATTTTGCTCATGTGTTAAAGATGCCTCAGATGTTCGATCAGTACTCCCCTGTGTTTGATCCCGTTTTGGTTTGTATGCCGAGTTATATAAGTCTCTCTGTAACCCAGAATGTTGTACTGGCCAAGTTACCCGCCGTCGGGAACTTACTGATTTCCGAAAAGAAATCAGAAGCAAAATTTACGGCATCAAGAAGATCTCACTTTCATTGAGTTTCTATTGGTTACTTTATAGATAAGATGCATCAGTGAAATGAAAAATTACCATTGGTGACGACGCCCCGGTTTTCCTATCGGTCGGCTCGACTTCGCTTGTACCTCGTTTGTTTTAATGCGTGACATACTTAGAAAACTTATTTTACTCCGATGCTCTTGATAACACAATTTAGTAGTAACTTTGAGGAAGTCTGGTGATATTCGTGTGTGCATTTACCCCCAGACCACTAAATGTCATAATCCGTAGGAAAAAATACAGGTTGCTGGCTTTAGACGATATATTGCCCGAATTATACCATTTCTCATACTGGTTTCTATTTTAGGCATTAGAATGTACCTTTCGTGTAAAAGCCTTTCGTTTTAGTGCAGTAGAATTTCTCCATTGTATTTTCAGGCTGTGGAAGTGGTTTATGATTAACCTGGTGGACTCATATTTTGCGGCCTTTCTGATTGCGACTGCACGCATTGGCTGCTGCGCTAGGACAATGTCCGAGGGAACACTTGAGTTGTGAAGGCCGTCATGTGGTCCAATCATTGGCTTTTGCTCTCTGCCCCCTCTGGGCTGGACTCTTTACCCCAATTGGACCACATGACGGCCTTCACAACTCAAGTGTTCCCTCGGACATCGCCCTATCGCAGTAGCCAATACGTGCAATCGCAATCAAAAAGGCCAAAAAATATGAGCCCACCAGACTAATCATAAACCACTTCCACAGCCTGAAAATACAATGGAGAAATTCCACTGCACTAAAACGAAAGGCTTTAACACGAAAGATACACTCTTATGCCTAAAAGAGAAACCAGTATGGAAAAAGGTATAAACCAACTCCGTTATTTTTACGAAAGTTGATTTATCTTCCGCGTACAGTCAACCGGTGTTGGATGAAGAATCTAGTTATCCAATTATGTTTAACACTCTTTTTGGGCGTTTTCGCTGGCTGCGTTCACTTCTTGGACTAAAAGTAGCAGAAATTTTTTTTCCCGAAAAGTCTAATTCAGACGCTTGACAAACTCAAAGGAACGACTTGTGTCACAGCTGATGTGTTTGTATACGGAAGCATGAATAAGAACACATGACGGGAATTTTGAAGTTGATCCATAACAGTACGTGCCACATGGAATAACGCTGTTATGGGATAAGATGACTTTTCGGGCGATAGAATTTACGTTTCACAGCCACCTACTCAAGTCTGAGGGACTGAAGGTCAATCCAGAGAAAGTGACGGTGATCCACAATGTGCTCCCCCACGAGGATGCAAAATCAATTTTGTATCCAAATGGGGTGATTTACTACCTGAGTCGATTTCTACCAAAGTTGGCCGACATAATGCGTCCAATTCGGCAACATACACACAAAGGAGTCACATGAATGTGGAGGTGAAACCCAGCAATTAGCGTTTGATGAGATAAAAAGGTTAATTTCGATAACCCTGGTATTAGCATGCCATAATTCTGAGCTTCCCCATGTAATTTATCGTGATAACATGCAATTCGGTCTTAGAGCTCTGCTACTGTAGCTGTGGAGATCGAGTGGTTCCAGAAGTCGGAGTGTTTGGACTGTGGAACAACACATGTGCAAGTCGACTAAGAAGTGTTGGCAACGGTTTTCACCCTGGATCCTTTCAACATCAACACATTCGGGAGTAAGATAGTGGCACACACAAACCACAAATCTCTGATAGCAGTAATGATGAAGCCACTGATTGCCGCCCTCCAACGTCTACAACAAATGACGACCAGACTAGAAAAGTACTACTGTGAACTAGTCTACCAGCCCGGAGGCCGACTGCAAGTCGCGGATACTCTCTCTCTCTCGTGCTTATATACCCGACGTTGCGACAGATGATTCTGAGTTTGAGACAATCGTATCAGTGGACTACAGAACGGTACCGATGGACAAAACGATAAAGCTGTAAGACGCGACGGAAAAGAGACAATTACTTGATAAGCTGACTGTTGTTATAAAAGGTAGTTGGCCGCAGAATAAGAAGAATCTGTTTGAAGAACTGTTAGTATTTTTCAAGGACCGCGACTGGTCTGTGCAAGAAGAGGGAATAATCCTCAAAGGAGAGAGGATAGTCATCCTGAAGGATTAATAACAGAAGTTCGTTGAACAAATCCTTGTGGTACAAGCTGGGATGAACAGTTGTGTTCGGGAAGCAAAGGAACTTTACTATCAGCCAGGCACGTTGCGAAGTGTGAAATATGCAGAAGACGCGACTCAATTCAAGTAAAAGAAACGATGCTGCTGAGAGAACTTCTTGAAAGACTCTGACAATTAGTTGCAGTCGATATTTTTACCCATAAACAGTATCCGGTAGCGGTGAACCAGTTCTCGGATTGGTTTGAAATTGATTGGTTGAGCAGTACCACCGGAGGTTCAATCATCAGCAAACTACGTGCTCAATTTTTATCGTTACGGTATGCTGGAGGTATTTTTCTTTGATCTATGGACCTCAGTTCGCGTGTACGGAATTTAAGACGTATGCAGATAAATGGTAGTTTGAGCATCGAACGAGTAGCCCGTCAGTCAAACTTAAGGGCCAAAGCTGCAGTCAAGGTTGCAAAAAGACTGCTACAGATTGCTTAAAAGTCAAGGGGAAGACCCGTATCTAATGCTTCTGGAGAGAAGTAACATGCCGAACAAGACCATTGAATACAGTGTGACCAGCGAATGTGTAAGCGAAGGACGCGGACAAAACTGTCGGCGGCATCTGAACTATTGCGTTACGACGTAATAGACAAGTTGAATGTTCAGCAGAACTTACTATGACGCAGTGTGTAACAAAAGACGCACTATGATCACGAGGTTCTGGAACTTTCAAGCCTTAAATCCGAAGATAAGACTGTGGTGGAGTGCAGCCAATCATGTACGCCATATCTGCATTGGCCAATCAGAGTGTTTGACAATGACCTATATATACAGTGTCCATAACAGACTAGATGAGATATTGTGTGTGGTGTAGTGAATACACATCTTGCTCTGAACCTGACTTGTTCTACAAAGACGTGGGTGCAGTGTGTCCCTGAGAACCCGAGGCAATGGACACGTGGTGTGGTGATCAGTGATCGTGGACATAGATCATACGATGTTGATGTGGACGGAGTGGTGAAAAGACGGAGTCGCGTGCACCTGACAGAGCGGATTTCCCCAGGATGGAAGACTCGTGATACGAGCCAAGGTGGACCAACAAGAACGAGAAATGAACAAACTTATCAAAGGAGAAAGGACGTAATGTGATGGGACCGGAGCGACTTCTTGACTGGAGAAAGTTCAACCAATCAGAGTCCATGCACAGTCTACTGCAGACGGAATTGTGGTTGATCGGCGCCAACCGATCAACAATGGTGATAAGCTGTCGCACCGAATTTGTTTGTAAAAAGTGAAGAATAAAAGAAGTTATTTAAATGTCCGTCAGACTTAAACAACCGACATGCTCGAGACAAGGTCGTGGAACGTAGCCGCGTACTTCTGTCGCCCAAAAGCAATCGTAAATACTGTAGTTTCTCTATAAACGGAGTGCTATTTTCCAATGAATTGAGAATGCTTAGTGACACTCAGATCAATTTTTGTTTCAGTTTTTCCAAACTCATAGTCCAGTATGCGACACGGACCATTTTTCCATTCAGTGTCGCTGATGCCGTGTACAGGAGCCCACGATTTGTGGCGACACATAATCTGAGCTTTATGCACTTTTTCTTCGGATACTTGTTTTCGTTATCGCATGAAGTAACATCCTAAGAGACTCTGTGTAACTACGCTTACTAGTTCTTGTCGATCTTGTCTCGGGAGATTTTCCGATAGGTTTTCTACTCGCTTGTGAATCAACACGAAGGCCAGTGCGTAGTAAAGCAATGTCTTCTCTAATAAACCATTCTAGTTCACCGATTGTAAACACTCTAGGTAGCTTTTCGTTCAACCTTATCGAGTATATACTGCAGTCGAGCTTAGTTACATAACAACAGTCCCACGGACGATCGTTGTTAAACGGGCAAAATTGCACAAACCAGTTGCAGTTCATACAAATTGTATTTACAAATTCATTTGTAGGTGTTTAGTCAGCTACGTCGACCGAACAGAGTGGCAACTGCATCATCAAAGCGAACAAAGCAGTTAAGTGTGAATTGGAAACATGCTTGGAGGCAAAGGTATTGCGCAGTCAGATGAGAATTCATGAACAAGCGACTAAATCCGAACGCTAGACTACTGAGTCACTGGCCCGGCCTTGATGTTCAACTGGTAGGGCGCTGGACGAGTGTGGGCATGCTGTTTCCGTCACTAGTTCGTTTGAAGCCTAGAATTTCTACAGTCAAGTTTCTTCTAACTTAACAAATTTGCTACCGCTACTTATAAAATAGCAAATAGCTACCACGACCACTTGTTCCACATTAGGTCACATTAGGTCACTAAATCAACCTGAACGAAGAGTTTCACGTGCGTTGCGTAACAGATCCCAGAGATTGTTCACGACTGCAGAGGCAATCGTACATGTTTGATGGTATCTCCCAGTTTATTCAGAAAGACCTCTACATCAACTTCCGTCTTTGTTTTGGGTAAGGAATCGACTATCATACTCTGTACGCATTGGGAGTTAACTCGGATCAAGTTTGGCAATTCCGTCGGTTTAGTTTACAGTATGTGTCCTTTTTCTGTTGTGGTGTAATTACCCTCGACTGTCGTATGTAGTTAGTAGAATGCAGCAAAATGATTTCGAAAGATCCATCGTGCAGTACGACATTCGTGAATTCCGTTTTGACATTCAGTGTTTCTAACTAATATTCATTTTCCCCTCCTCATGTATAGTTGCATAACACTGTGAACCGTCCGTGTATTATTGTCAACATGATGACAGTTGGATGCTTTTCTACTTAATACTACATAATGGACCAAGCGTAGGGTACAACGATTTTAAGTAATATTTTGCAGTGACTACCCCAAGACTAGCAGACTACTCCCAACACAAGCGATGTACACAGGACGGGTTATCAAGCGGATAAGGACTTCAATTCGTAATTCGTGTGATTGCCAGTTCGACTCCATAATCAGACTAAACAAGTACGAAACCGGTTACAAAGTGTCAGTTGGAGATTGAATCACCTGAAACATTATAACCATCATTTCGAATTCTTGTAACTGTTGTCATTGTATATCAGCAATCCGAAGTGGAATGTGCTAATCTATTTTAACAGTGTATATGCAAGTGACATATCAACTGAAGATTTTCTTAAATGATCAGAAATGGAAAATTTGAACAGAATTGATCGCTGGATGTGAGCCAAGCACCGTGTGAAACACAATTTTATCGTAATTAACAATATCTCTTACAGTTAACCAAGGATAATTTTCACACAAGCAATGAGCTAAAACAACTTTCGGTCGTCTGAAGGTGGCCTACTGAAAGTTGCAATCCGATATCCATGTTATCCTTCTTTTCAGACGTGAAACTGGAAAACATGGATATATGCACTAGAATATTCCATCGCTAACATACAAACTACATTTGCCTTTGAAAACAACTGTGTCGAAATCCATCTCCTACCGATATATTACGGTACGTTTGGGTATGAGATACATAGATTTGATTCGCGGGAAAGTTTTTAAAATTGGCAATGGTTCGAAGACTTCAGTTCGGTTAAGTAAATCCATTACAAAGTTGTCTTTTGTGTCGCATTGCTAAGAGAGTCTAGTCTGTGAAGGGGAATCTGGTTTGAACTTCGGGCTAAGAAATATGTAGAAGTATGACCGTCAAACTTCAGATGCCATCGGAATATTGATAACCATTGCTACTGGCAGCTCGTGCACGTGCAACGTCGTAAGGATGACCAGTGCCAAGTTGACTGACCTAAATCTGTCAATGGCGTAGTGGTCAACACGATTGCCTCATGAAAGCATGGTCGATGTTCTAGTCCTAGCCGTGGCAGGAATATGCACTACTGACGAGTTGTAATGAGAGCGAAACTCAAGTCTAGTGGGTTTTTTTCGGAAGGGTCCTACTGGAAAGTCCTTAGGAGTGTGATAGATGCGACCAATTGTGAATGATGCTCAGTTTATTTAAAAACCAAAATCTTTCTTAGGAGTTCTTTGATCAAAGGTCGCGCAGTTGAATGGTCCAATCTGGTTGCTCATTCTGCTAGTAAAACGCGTGAACGTGTTGAATCTTGTCATCACTCGCCACTGTGTCAATTTATTTAGGTTAGCTTGAACCACATAGCAGTACTAAGGGAAACTTCTTCAATTGTGTAATTGTGAAAGACACTTTTACACTTTCAACCCCAAGTGATTAGGCAGGTACTAACGGTCGAATACTTGCTGCCACACATCACGTATGATAAATAATGCATTGTATAGCGTATCTTCAATTTTCATCCAAGTTTTTCTCAAGTTAGCATGCGGTTCATCGATATCGCAAACTCTGGTGACTGTAGTGACGACGCTTAAAACTTGACACACATTGATCAATGATGAATGATTTCGACCGAGTTGTTTGATCGATTCCATGTACTGACTATCTGTAAAATGTTACGACATTTCTATTCTGTTTTTACACTTGGTTTTGTAGATCACGTTTGAGTTATTACAAACTGTTGACGATTTTTTCGTTCCCTCTTACGTCTCCAGAATGAACTACCTATGACCAGATTAGTGGGTTAAGGTTAGCCACGACCTCTAAACATTCTTGTCAGATCATTTTTTCAAAGAAGTAATTCAACCCGAAGGCATTTTTTCCTAAAGTGAGCTGTGTGAGTTTATCATGAGGTGATATAGAGGAACTGAAAGGGAGAGGTGGCATAGGATTCACAGGTTGCTTGTGAGTTACCTTCAGGCAGATGTCGATTGCTTGATGTCATTGTAGCTAGGTCGTTTATCACATTGACCTTCTGATCCATACATAGTTTTATGATAAATAACGTGTTCAGTTGTCATTATTCTGAGTTCAGTGTACACGCAATGCGTGATGAATGAGAGGGGCTAGGATGTTGGATTGAAGAACTTAATGAGATTATGGACAGAAAACAATTGGGAATCACTGCTCTAAAGCATCCCAGTATAGTATGTCTGATGGATGAATGGAACTAGAAAATGAGCAGATGGTCTCCACTTTGATAAGACGCGGCACAAAAAGATAGTAACCTGTTGGCTGATAAAGACCAGTGCCACAGTGAGAAAGCTTGATTCTCTTATTTTCTCAGACATCATCGGTAGCTAATCGCTAAACATCAGCACACATTCCCCAATAAAATTAAACTGAAAATCTTCCCAGATTGTTTGGGAGAAGGAACCGTTGTGTAATACGAAAAATTGTTCCAATGTAATTATCCGAAACTTACTTTGCTCAATCCATAGACGTTGCGTATCACATGTTCTGATAAGACAGAATTCAGGTTTCTGTAAACGAACGGATCATCAACTTGTCAACAGGTAACATACAAAACTGTCTTACCTGTCTGTGAAAACACCACGTGAGAGTACATCACTGGTGACAGCTTCGATAAAATTTAGATAAAGCAAAGCATTTCGTTGCCTGAAACGAACATGGACACAATGATTAACTTATCATGTTTGTTGGGGGGGGTATAATTCTGTTTACTCATCTCGAATATTGTTAGCGAATAGAAGAAACACGTTACCTTATCTCACATCATAAAATTTAAAGCGAGAGCACTAACACTTTTCATCCAAACATTAATCAGTTAACTTCAACTCTTGTATTCAAGGTGAACGTTCAAGTCATATTGCTCGCGAGGAACTGGAGAACAGTAAGTATTGGAAACATACGAATAGAAAACTAAGATAAAAAATCAATTGAGGAATAATGTTTTAGGCGTATAACGTTTTTTTATAACAAACTACTCTTGTATTCAAAAAATGGGCAGGGTGTTATGTAGCCCCTCAGTCCGTACGGATTGGTCACATGTGTAAAGTTTAGCATCATCATTCAAACCTGCGCGTACGAGGTGAATATCTACCCAGTCAATAGCAGTAAAGAAATGTAATGTTGCCTTTTGTTATGATTAATATCGCCTACATGTCGTTTGATAGACATGAGTTATCCAGTCACCAAATCTTAATGGGCACCCATACCCATCGGACTCGAGATACTGACTGACAAAAGCGAGAAGACCATAGTAATCGAACTATAGTGTGGCTTGTGGTAAGTTATAGGCTTGCTGGAGCACAATGGTAGCTTCTACGCAGAAGGAATAGCAAACCAGGAGCTGAGAGTACAGTTACGAGTTTAGTCTGAACCACCAGTACTTTTATAGATAGCAATACAAAAAGCAATTGGTTAGACAATGTGAAACAGTGTTGCACCAATCACGTTACGCTTTTCAACTGTGTGAACTACAGAGGACCCTCCTAGTTGGCAGTTGATGTATCAACATCAGGACACTGAGGACATACGACTGGTTGTAGTCGTGTCATTACGGTTGGTGGATCCGAACCAATAGGGGTGTGTGGTCTGTGAACGTCTATTCTGAAACCCCGAGACACCACAACCACAACGATTAACTAAAACGTGGATGACGAACTGACAAGTCATGATGTCGCAGTGAAAAGCTGAATGAAAACGTAGTTTTGTGAGAATCCTAAGCTAGATAATTCATTTGTTTCGTCGGTTTATTGCCATTGCAAAGTTCATTGGTTTACTTTATTTATAGGTTGCTATCTGGTCGACCGGAAAATATGTATTAGATCCTCATGCTGTTATCGTCAATGGTTCGAGTTATAAAAAACCTACTGGAAGATCATTAACCGATGAAATTGTGAGCTCATAACTACCGAATAGTCCACGTTGATGCTACCCTGGTCAGTTGAAATAGCTCTGCACGGGTGCTGAAATCATTTCACAATACCGGCTACTCATTACAGTGCACTCGATGGATTGATATCAAGTCCACAGGCTGCCTTCGGTTGACACTCGGAACTAAAGAATCTTATATACTGTCGCGTTTGAGATTAACATCTTCGATAGTATGACGGCCGACAAAACGGAAACACGTCATGGAACATTTCAGTTGCATGCAACCAGGCTTCGATGCAGTAACCATGATCAAAGTTGGGCCAACTGAATAATTATAGGACGCAGCAACACCAACACCAATCTTTTTGTGGGACAATTGCGCATTGATCGCCTTGTCAATTTGTCCGGTCGCGTGCGCTGCCCGGGATACGGTGACAACAGTACGGACTGCCGCGACAAACAGTCAGTAGAATCACCGACATTCAGTAAAGGTCACTTAGGCGAGTTAAACGTGAGAGCAATGTACTTTTCACGTTTTAATCGTACGGTCTGCGCATTGAAAACCAGCCTGCCCATTTTTGAGGTCAAAAGTATGGTTCGTTTCAGGGCAGTTACGTTATACGGACAGATTGTTTATTATAGTTGGGCTAAACAAATAGCGGTTTCTGTTGCCCAATCAAACCACAATTTCTCGGCCCATGGCGTTCTGTCATGGAATTTATATTAGGCTAACTATGACGGTGTTGAGTGATACCGGTAAACCAAAATTTACTGAACCCAAAATGTTTCGCA
>JTDE01001808.1:73295-119949 GCA_014338405.1 Paragonimus skrjabini miyazakii | reverse complement strand
ATCACGATGACACTATCCAGGCAGGCGACACCTACCCACTTTGCTCAATGGAGCAGTCAATGTCTTCATATTTTGTGACCACGTTGTTACTTGACCACCACGTGGTTTAACCCAATTGTTGGTGGCCTCAGCATATAATGCCCGGTACGGTAAACGATTAGATGAGATGAGTATCTGTTGTTTGTAGATTTGACAATTTCTATTCTTCATGTATTGAAGCCACATGAGGGATGATTATAGCAGGAAATACCCTTGACGTGATCTGCCTCTGATGTATTCCTTTGCGCTTGCTGCAAACGTTACAATAATTTGTGACAGCCAGCAAACAACCGCAGAGTTTCCATATTATTTCTTTACGTTTGGTCTTATCCATTTCTGAGTATTCTAAACACAGAAATGCCTAGTCACGCAAAAAAAACATTTTTTTTGGGGGGGGGGCTAAACTTAAATACACTGGTCCAGGTTAAACACATTCCCCCAAAGAGATATAAAATTGTAAACTATTTCCATTTGTGTCTAGTTCCATAGTAAACGAAATAATGGAAGAGTGTGCACGGTACTTGTAGTATCCAAGAGTTGGCGTTCTACCCCGTGGGAAGGCAACCAACCGGAATCATGCTGACTACATTATAATGTTGATTGACAAGTTCCAAAGGGTGCAGAAGTTGTTAGACAATATTTTAAGTTCTGCTCAGTCCACTCCGATGTTCATTCTAGGGACTGACCAGTTTGGAAGCTATGTTTTGAATGATGAAATCAGACCACGTGTTGCTAAGGTTAGGGTAAGCCGTATGCTAGAAAATCCAACTCGTCATTTACCATGCCGTGTACTATTTCCACAAACCCTTACTCACTGTCGTATGGTTTGAGATGGATAATTGGTGACTTGGCAAAATAAAAACCAAAGCAATTATTAGTAAGCTAGGAACGATAGGTCAACGTCGTGCCTTTGGCTGGGGGTCTAATGATAAGCCCAGTCTGTGGCTGGAGATGTGGAGGAAGATTTCGGACGACCAGGTTCATTGATGAGAAGGTTGCCGTTGTTTGGTTTGATTACCCACGAAAGACACGTTATTAATGCAACGGAGTACTGAAAGTCGCCAGTACTTCTCACTTTCACACACACTCACTCACACCTTAAGTTTAGATGTAATGGGTTAGCTAATTGTATTCCACCCCTCTCTGTTTCATCTAGAACGGTTATCTTTCTACTTTTATTATCGCTTAGAAATCACACATCAATCAATCATGAGTTGACTGCTGGCACTTCAGACATTGCTGATGAGTAGTCGGGGATGTGGTTAATTTCAAGTTGAACTGACGAACTCTATTGAGAACGAAACTCGAGTCTAGTGCTTGTTCTCGAAGGGGGCCGATTGGAAAATCTATGTGAATGCGACAGCTGCGATCAATTGTGGGTGATGTTCAAATTGAAATGAACCAAATCCCCGACTACTCATCAGTAATCTAAAATATCGCCTAGCAGGTTTAGTGAGATCGGAGATTTCGACCTGTCTAGGAAGTCCTAGTCGAGGGGTCATCGATTGGAGTTAACAGGACAGTTACTGTGTCTCCTATCGAAACGGTCATTACTCACAAGCGAAGGTGGTCGAGCGTTCACATATGACAATTCGGTCGTACTAAACGTGAGGTCAGTGGCGCAGTGGTAAACACAGTTGCCTCATGAACAGTGTGACCGTGGTTCTAGTGCCGGCAGTGGCGAGGATATGCACTACTGACCAGCCCTGCTGAGAGCAAAACTCGAGTCTAGTGCCTCTTTTGAGAAGGGGTCGATTGGATAGTCTATGTGAATGCGATAGCTGCGATCAATTGTGAGTGATGTTTACCTCGAAGTAGTTAAAAATGCATGAATGAAAATACGGACATGACCTGGTGAACTGAATTAAGTAGAGAACGGATGTTGGTATCACTACAAAAATGGCGACGGTTATAAAACAAACCAGAGAAAATCTATTTTACACGCAATATTTGAGTATATACAGTTTCACTTCGTGATATGAGACGTTGATTTATTTTTGGTGAGACGTATAATGTTTGTCTCACTCGAATGGGTGCGTTTTGTTTACCACACTAAGGTCAGCAGCCTAGATTACAGAAACGGACCAGAACACTCAAGATGTCATAACTTCCGGTATTCCGGTGCTGCTTCTCAGACTTGTCAGTTCTAATCAAACACCGATTATTCTGTTATAATCTACTCTGTTTTATGCGGTTTTACCGAACGGCAATGTACGACTAATGTACGGTCGCACATAATTCATAGTTGACTAACTTACTGATAAACTCAGTGGTCTGGATTGTGGCAGGCGCATGGTATGGGTCAATTTACGCTGCAGCATTCCCGGCTAACCTCGTTCTGGTCAGCTGATATGCGTATCTGTCAGAATGCTAGTTCAGTATACAATGACCTACTCATGATGAACAACATATAGTCTGTACTAAAAAAACTGACGAATATTCTCTTGACTCTCACGAACTGAAGACAAACTGGTAACCACTGAACGGAAGTCTGGCGTCGGATTAATGATTGACACGAACAATTGGAGAGGACGAGCCTCCAGAATTTGTTAACAACCGGTCGACAAATCATGTTGGTGTTGTGTAATAAGATCAAATTTACAAAGTGACGTATGTTCGGAAGGTCGTGATTCCCTCACGTTTATCCACTTGGAAAAATTAAATGTTTGCTCTAAAACAAACAAACAAACAAACGATCAATGTTGTTCAAAAAAAACACGCGTACAGCAATTGGCTAGCTTCTTTGTCTATATAACATCTAATTCAGTCGAAGGCTAACTACGTATTAAAGTACATTAAGTGTTTCACAGAAGAAAAATGTCTGATTGGTGTGAGCAAAAATGAGATATATTGAGAAACAGTAAAGGTAAAAGAAGCCTTGTCATCCTAACTCCCACATGCATTGGATTACAAGGATGCCCGATTGCCAAATCACGACAGAAAAGAAATGAAACCAACTTCACAAAACCATCATTTGGGGACTTGACAATCTGTCATGGTATCTACAACTTGCAAACATATAGTCGAGGTACAAACGGTAGTAACATTCTTTTCATTTTTGAACTGTGCAGTTAAATCACCGATAACAAAACTCTGGTGAGTTCTAGAACGCTTGAAAGATGCAGTAACCTCAGAGAGAGAGGTTTGAACTGTCGATGAAGAATAATTTACCGTTCAATGTGAACAAGTGTAAAGTTATTCATACTTGTCAACGAAATTTCGCTCACCATTACCTTAGAGACACAAAGCGAACGAGACCTAGGAACCTCGGTAGTAAACAGTTTGGGTCTATAAATTGTGCAACCACGGTTAAAACGGCGCAAATGACCTTGATCGACGAATTTGTAGAACACTCTACTCCGGTGCGTTTCCTACTAAGTTCGTGTCCATAATTCGCGCACACCTGAAAACAAACATACAGGGCTCTCATCCTTATCTTCAAAGAGTTGGTCCTTAATGGAAGTGTTCAGAGATGGGCCACTAGAGGAATCGTAGGTTCAAGAAACTCCCAAACTCAGAGAGACTAGCACCATTAAGTCCATTCTTAATTAATTACAGACGCCTCAGGAGAGATTTAATTCAAACCTTCAAAATACTCCACAACCAGATCTCTCACTAAACAAAGATGAACGTCTAAAGGATTATACGCTGAAACCGGGTTATGGAATACGCTGGATACTATATGCACAGGACTGTTTCACAGGTTCTGTTCACACTGCAAAATGCTGTCCAACTGCATGGTCATAGATGAATCAGTCGGGAGTTTTAACATTCTACATGATGAGCACACACACAAACACACATGAGTGACAATCTCGGTTACAAGTTTCCCGATCTCCCACTGTTGTATGACAGGCAGTTTCGTTGTGAGTAGTATACTACTCACAAGTAGTATGTTACCCACAGGCAACGTTCAGGAACAAAAGGGCAAGCTGCGAATGCCAGGAAGACGGAGGACAAGGAGAGACTATCGAAATAGTGTGTACGCGCTCGGCAGAAGTTCCAACAAGGCGAATGACAATGATGGATGTGAATGCATAACTAACTTGCAAATGAGTATACGCGTTTGAGGTTTGATTTTTGACATGACCTATATGGGCGTTTGTGCAATAAGCGAATTCTCGGGCCAAGCGTATTTTGCGGTCACAACACCACGTAGCTTAGTCTCACTTGTTATTACATATGCGGATCGGACGGAAGTTGTTCTAGTGTGTTTCAGTGTTTGTTGCTGATGTGATTTTACGCTGGCAGCTTCATTAACGTTTGTTTTTATTTACTTATATCTACTTTTTCTATACATCTGTAAACTGTACAACGCAGCAGTTTTCTCGACTAACACAAACACTGGTACGCACAAGTAAAGACCTTTATCCCTCTGCACCAACTTACAGAAGCATACTAATTGTAACACAGGTACATCTTTGCGGAATTCACTAGGTCGTTTAGTTCAGTCAGCTGAGCTCGTTAGAATAGTGTGCGTATTCGTGGTTTTATGTGAGCTGAGATGCTTCCATGACGCCCAGACCGAGAGAGGAGAACGATTAGGGTTCTCAACTAAAGTCTTTAGCTCAAAAGCCTATACCGCAAGGATGTCAACATTCTCCCAACCCCCAACCTGGAGGATCAGGAGACTGTGGTTTGTCAGACCTCTACCTATTGGCCTGCCTATTACGAGTGACTATATCGGTGTGATGGCCACACCGTTCAGTTTTGCCCAATAGATCATCGAAATGTGCAAGCCGTCACACTGCGTCAGGGTCCAGTCTCGTTGTGACGGATTGTGACTAAAGTTGTAGACATCAACACACATTCCATCGATAAATGGACAATAGCTCGAATTGGCTTAAATGTACACAAATTTTTATCGCTACGCAACAATAGCTGTTAGACATTTCAATGTCCTACATACAGCCAGCAATGCAGTACGAATTAAGTGACAGGATTTGGATGACAATGAAGATCAGTAAAGTTTCCGTTGAAATCATCAACCGAATACCGGTAGATCACGAGGCAAAAACGAGCAAGAAAGGGTATTCATGAAATGTACTATGTTTGAGACAAAATTATGTTGTGAAAACAAACTCTGCGGTAGTGCATGAAATGTTTCGAATAAACACGATCGAATCAGTGAACTTTTAGGGCAGATAAACAAAATAGCAGAAAAAATGAGTTCATGATTCCAGCGAGTTCATTCATCAGGATCTGGGAAGTAACCCATAATATTAATAATCCAAGTTTTAACATAGTAACCTTCCTGACTGTTTAAGCTCCGCTTTCGAAATCTTATCATTCCATACAATCACCCTTAGTATGTAGGGATATTCGTATTTGAAAGAAGTTGAATGTACTGATAAGGTTTTACACTCGGTCACCATTTTTATATCTCAAAACCTCAAGTTAACTGGCCATGTTATCCGCAGCAAGCGTGACAAACAGTCAACTGTTATTCATAAAGACCAACTAAATATCCAAGTTCACTTACTCTTAGGGGTTGAAGGAATGAACTTTGCTGAATAGCTTCACCAAATATACATCTTTTAACTTCATCGTGACCTACACGCCAATGTCATTAGACGTGCATAAGATTGTCTAGAAATAAACTCTACAGACCGTATGCACGTAATCAGCAGATAAACTAGCCAAAATGATTCTGACATATCATATTAGCTGGTCGGAGAGATTGTGACTCGAATATGTTATGCATTCATTTATTGTGTCCACTAAATATTCTTGGACAATGATTTGCAACGTTCAGTTCTCATAGCTCGAACACGAGAAGTGCATGTCTCGTTCAGTTGGCTTATGCTGGTAACTTATTCTGAATATCAGTAAACATTCGAAATGTCAATCGTTCTACCTTGTTCAAACGTTACCGCACCGACCTCTCACAAATCTGCTCCGGTAGGCCAGCAATTCTGTTAAGAGACTCTCATGAGTTAATATACGTAAATGATTACCACATTTGTAGCTGTAGGTCACTAAAGCCATTAGGCCAGTGAACTGACACGTTTTGGTAATTAAGAGATAAGGCGCTTGAATATGTGACCTCCGTTGCATCTGACCTATTTCATTCCATGACGGTATTCTAGTTATATGGAATTCACAAGTCTGAATACTTAACTCAAAGTAAGGGTGTACTAGCGAGCTGAACATCATGAGAAAACTCCTTTACCAAATAACTCGAAACAACTTGACTGACATTCTAAATGTTGTGCTAAACGTCTTTATTTGATGCACAGCTAGATGAGAAGCAGTATTTTCTGAGACAATCGTCTCTGCGTAGATCACACATCCTAAAAGCTAGGCAGTGCTGAACCAGTGAAAAGAGCACATCCGTTTGCAAGGGGGAAAGTCAAGCGGAAGTCGGTACGTTGTGGCTTAGCGGTGCAATCTGTCACTTCGAAAGTTTCATTTTAGGCTTCAGCACGATAACGTTCTTAGTCATCAGGTCTTTTAGAGATTCAACATGACGAGTTGTGAGAACACATTTATCTCCTGACGGTATCATAATGAACTCATAGGCAATGTCCGTCAGCTTACGATTGTCCACTTGATTTGCTACAGTTGGAAGCATTGTCGCTAGGACCTGATTACAAAGTTCATTTAAATAAGTTAGATCGCGTATCAATAGAGGCCCGATTCGGGAATCCTTTTGACCAGTTACCAGATTTGCATACTATTAGCTTGGGCAATCATGATTGGTTTAAAACAAAGTTCAGTGGCATTGCTTGGGAGTTCATTATGTGATCCTCAAGAGATAAATGTGTTCTCACAACTCATCAGTTTGAATCTCTAGAAGACCTGAGAACTAAGAATGTTGTCGTGCTGAAGCCAGATAAATCTTCAGGTGCCGTAGTAATAGATAAAGAAGAGTATACTCGAAAAATGTCCATACTGAACGACGAAAGCAAATTCGAACGTATTGACAAAGTGGGAAAGATGAGTGATATGGAAGGCCGAATATTTGGACACTGATTTGTTGCTGTTACATCGAATAATTGATGAAGTTACTTTTAAATCTCTAAAACCCAGCGGTTCATCAACACTGCAACTGTACGGCTTACCTAAAACACACAAATCGGGTGTGCCACTCAAATCGATTCTAGCTATGAGCAATGCTCCACAACACAAACTGGTTCGATGGCTGGTACATGCCCTGACACCATTAAAACGGAAATTTGACACATATACCATTAAAGACTCATTTGATTCAGTTGAAGATCTCAACAAAGTCAATCTAGCAGACAAAGTCATGTGTTCATTAGACGTTCAATCACTGGTTACGAATGTCCCATTGCACGAGACGATTGAATTTATCAGCCGTCTGATCGAGACTGAAGGTTTTGATGTAAAAATTTCCATGGATACGCTTAAACTGTCTCTGCTACTGTGCACGGAGAATATCAGTTTCAGTTTTCCGAGTGAGCCTTATCGACAACTAGACGGGGTCGCCAAGGGGAGTCTATTAGGACTGATGCTGGCAGATTTGTTCAGGCTGATGGTAGAAAAGCGAATGGCTCAAGACATTTCGTCGCTGCTGTTGTACACACGTTATGTGGATGACATTCTCATGTTTCCGCAATCTTCGCAAATGGTCGATGTGATGGTAAACCGGTTCAATGTATGTCATGCTAATCTGACAGTCACCTGTGAGCTGGAATAGAACGGATGCCTACCGTTATAAGACATTCTCATCGACCGCAAGGATGATAGATCAGTAAGGAGATATGTATATCGAAAGCCCACCTGGATTGGTCAGTACATTCACTTCACAAGCTTTATACCAATGACGAACAATCGGGCATTAGTCAGATCATTGTTTACGACTGCCAGACGCATTTGTTCATCAGAACGTTTATCTGATGAAATCTGACTGCTTACAACGACGTCGTGGAATAATGGGTATCCGCTGCAATGTATCAACAGACACAGTCAGCAACGTATAACAGTAGACAAGGTTTCCACGATTGGGAAGAAGAAAGTTTACATTGAACTACCATTCAAAGGTGACACTTCTTCACTTTGAACAACAAAACGTTTCGTCGCCTCCATTAAGCGAGCATGAAATGCGGCTGAAATCGTGGTCGTTGAAGGAACTCGTAAGCTACCGTTACAGTAAAGGGAGAGCAACCTATTGGCGTCAACTCACACTGTATTTATCAATTTATGTGTAACTGCAACGAAAGTTACATCGGCAGAACCGATAGGTGCTTGAACTATAGGATGAAGAAACATTTATCGAAATAGGTTCAGGATGTGACTGCGCAGTCGACTTCCTTCGTTCCGGGACCACGCAAACTTCCGGCTTCGTCTATCGCCAAACGCATGTTGGCCACCGGTCACCGGATTAATCTCAAATCAACATTTAGGATTATAATGCGCCACGCTAATCCGCGTTTCGCTGAGGTGGTCGCGATTAGTCGTCTCAAGCCAGCATTGTGCATACAAAAACAATATGTAAGCCTTAGACTCACATGGACCCAATAGTTTTGCGTTGTTGTTCTCCGCCTAATTTGCTATTTTATTTCGTCACCACCCACCCCAGTATATATATATATATATATATATATCTGGTTATTGTTATTTGGCACCGAAGAGGCAATATGAAATGCTAGCATCTATCACCATCCGTCTTCTTACTTCTTTGTTGAAATTCATCAAAAGAACTAACTGTTTCAAACACTAGTACCTCCTAACCATAAACGGAACGGATATGGGAAAACATATTGTGCGTTGTGCTGATGTTCATTATTAAGTAATTCCTTGGTTAAGCCACCACGAGTTATGTTTTAAACACTGTTTCAGTTTAAACGATATTTTTCACTATCAGAAGTAACTAGTAAAGGTTTCTAGGGTTGATGACAGTAACATATAGTATACAGATAATATTAAGATGGCTAACTATCGTGAATATTAAACTCCGACTTAATGTTGATTCTAAGGCCACAACTTTTTGCTAATTGTAGGTAAATAAACTGTGGTAATATTAACTGTGTATCCGCTACCTACTGTACTTGGACAGCCATGTTACCTGGTCTGTCAGTGTAACCATCTCGATAAGGACAATCTACGAGCAAAACGAAGTGGATACCGATTATTCTCCTTGAAAAGGTTGCAGCGTCGTAGTGTCTAATTGCATGTTTGCGCGAACGTCACTGGACTACACCTGACCAGAAATCAGTGATAAGTGGATAGACAGGAGGATATTGATTTTCTTCCTATCCGCAACCTGGCCTCGTAACATCAGGCCCAGAAACCAGTTCACCACCTAGCAAGCGAACATCGTCGAAACGAGCGCAGGTGCGCACGAGTGCACCCACACGAGTGTGTGTGTATTGTAAGAGAGATGCAGTGCGCTTACATTGCGTCGGAACGATTGATTATTCGAACTGATGCAGCGCGCAATGTAATCACAGGCTTATGAAGTGCAAACCTCGAATGTGCATACAGGTCATCAACGGGATTTCTCTAGAACAAGAAAACACCAGCGTCGACGATAGAAAGTATTTTGCTTCCGGTCAGTTCGGTTCACAGTTTTCTAAAGGAATTTTACTTAAGCATTCTAATACAGGACTCCAAGAGAAACGGTTCTCTTATTATCCAATAAGTTATCGAACTACAACTGCTTGTACGAAAAGCATGGTACACAGTCGTCTTCTAACAAATACTTCACATGCGGTTCTTTTTCTGAGTCACTTAGTTCTGTATGAAAACGACAGAGTTCGAACTCCGTTCTCTACCACCAGAACCACTGATACACGTTAGAAGTTGTTGGATGCATGTTGAAACCCATAAATGCTAACCACTTGCTCTATTATGATGGGACTGGAATGGACTTCAGTAGGTTCGATCGTATTGTTCACTCAGCGACAAACACGGTGTCCCGTGGTCAATCACACGTGTCAGCTGGCATGGCGATTAGACAGAATAATCGTTTCGCCGCGGGTAGCACGAAGTAAAAATCCGAAATGACAGACTTTCTTCACCTTTCGAAATAACAAATCGAGAGGCTGGATTCTGAAACCATTCATTTTCCCCCCGATATATATTAGAAAAATATTTGCGCTGTAGACACAGCTTCAACGTCTCCACCGGTCACTGTAATAACAGTAGCACTAGGGGACTTTCTGACTGTTCCGACTATACCGCTACAGCAAGCTGACTTCTACTGAGAGCTTCCTGTGATCAGGAAGCGATCAGTTCGATTTTCCACGTGTTTTCAAGATGATGGCAACCTACTACATGATCTACTACCACTACACCTTCTACAGTTTAAGGTGTTTCGACATCACTTTTGTGTGTCTGGATGTCAGTTTAAGGTGTCCCAGTGGAGTTCCCTGTGTTTCAATGGCGAATGGGGTCGTGCGGTCAATGTGTGCATGAACAGGGTGACAGACACAGGGATTGGCTGACTCTTATGGGGCGAGAAGACAGATCTGCCGAGTGCAGGGTGTAAACAAAACAAGCACGTTTCGATCTCAGTGACCAGACTGTCGGGGAAGCAGGCTAGCACGTGTGAGGCGAGCACTGAGAGCGTGGGTGAGCTCGTAAGACGTAGAACGCACGGGGGGCTAGAACGATCAAATCAGAAGGACATTAGTTTCGGTAGACGTCGCCATTTGGATTGGGGCGGTTTCCTGATTGGAGAAAAACCAACCAATCAGAACTCACGTACAAGTTGCAGCAAACGGAATTGCGGCCGACTGGTGTCAACCGATCAAAAGCGGCGATCAACCGCTGCGTCGAACTTGCTTGCAAGATATGGGGATTAAAACGAGTTGTTCGACTGAGTTCCAGATTGAAACTGAGTTGCTTGATACAAAGTCGTGTAACGTAACAACGGACTGACCACTCAGAAAGCAAAGACGCTTGTGGTCCAATAACAATAATAAATACTACTGTTCCTCTTTAAAAGGGTCCCGTTTTTTAATAGATTGGGAACGAGGCTTAAATTCCGAGTTCATCGGTTTGCTGGCCCAGTACGCGACACTGTCCGAGCAGTCGGACAATTCGAACAAGCGCTGTCTTGAGTGCTAGAGCTGAAGGCACGGCTGTGACAGCCAAAGTGTTAACAGTCTTACAATTGTGGGCCCGGAAACAAAATCCAGGGTCCGAACCAAGCCTTGGGGATTTCAACTGTAAGGATTGCCCAGGTGGTTTATCCAAATACAGACCTGCCAACAGAGCCGGGTTGGTAAACGGCTTCAACATACCACTGCAATCACAGCTAGCACTAGGATGTACGTGCACTTCAGGTCAAATCGCTCAGTTCCATCATCCCACTGTTTTGCACTCCACAGTCCACGGTCGATATCAGACTTCAGTTGGCAAAATTCTCAGTAAATGTTTCAGTATTTGAAAAGCAATACAGGGCTGGGAGTCAGCATGCATTAAAGTACGCAAATGAACAAAATTTAAAAAAAAAACTTTCCTAATAGGGTCTGTTATCATGAGCAAATTAGTATGAGATTGACTTAAACCTGACGATTTCCCCATTGAAAGTGAAGCGCATTATGCTGGTTTTAGGTTTACTGCATCATGTATAGACTCTGATGTGATGCTTTATGTCCGGGCCACCAAAACACTAAGCAGTGCATTACATTTTCCAGTATTTTTCGTTATCAAACCGAATCTTCTCCAATCCGGTATTTCATTTTATTCTGTTTTAATCATAATTTCACGCCATGGTTGATGTAACACGCTATGTTATCAAAACCAGTGTTGACAGTTTGTTCAAAACTGTTGTTCACATTGACCTACTTTGTCCTCTGACAGGCGCATTAATATATACCTCCAACCAATCAAAATATGATTTAGCTTCTATCCAATTTCATGTTTTTTTTAAAAAAAATACTTTTCTTCTTTTGAATTATTCTATGTCAGTATTGCGATGGGCGGTCGCCCAAACCACAGTATCTCCTGATCAGAATTGTGTCAATTATGAACAAATGGCTGAGTAAAAGTTACGTCTAACTTAATATCAACCTGCTTGTTACATGGCTAACGATGACCGCTCAGTTGCTAGTCCATCGATGAACTGGTTTCAATCAGATCAATACTCGAAGAGAGACAAGCTATTCAAATCAGTCTGATTGCAAGGTGTATGGTTAACAGTATCCGATTCAAATTATCTTGTCACAATGACCAAAGTCAAAGGACGCTTTACCCATCAATAATAATCACATACTCGGTTCAGATGATGGACTAAAGGTCCTTCAGCTCAGTTTTTTGTACAGTGGTTTGGTTTTGATAATCGGGTTGTGTATGTCATATTTGTATTGCTTAATTCTCAACTAAAACCCGATTTTGCTGCAGTTTATGTTAAATAAATTACTCAACAATACTGTGTGGGAAATTTGATTATTCTGCATTCAGCTGTTTCTCACCAAACCAATGAAACATACAGTAAACGGAGGAATTTTTTATTACTATTCATGAATCTCATGGAATTCCATTCAACTTTGAACCTTTAGTAATTTTCATAAAGAAGCAACGTTTAACCGTCATGACACCTGCAACCGTTGCTTATTACTAGACTCAGTTCAACCTCGGTTTCACGATGCATACATTGTGATCTGCCAACAGTCACATTCCCGAAGGAAATAGGTCTGTTAAACTCGCTCTTGTCTTGGAATTTCCCACCAAGACCATAGTATAAGCGTCTCAATTTCAGATTCAGCATCATAATACACATGTGTTTCCAACCGTACATGAAACGCTTTCGAAAGACTTGATCATACATAACTCAAGGTTAACAGATAAGTACTCGATAAAAACGATGCTGATATAACATGGAGTAAACTGATCACCAACGATACATCACCCTATCAATTAACAGAAAGGATGTGGGATGACCATCAGTCGGAATTATTTGCCACCTCACAATTTTTAGGATTTGTACGTTATCTGGCCTCGAACCCAATCGACACAAAAGCGGATATGGACTAAAAGCGTAGTTTTGGCTAGTTCGTCAAACACTTATTGGTGTTTTTCGATGTAAATGTTTTTGACGGCCAGTACTTCACAAAACTGTGCGTCGTAGTTCAGTCAATTGCACAAGTATGTAAGAATATGACATAGCGTAAAAGTCACTAAAACAGGAGTTGAGTCAAAGTGCCTATGACTGTTCATTGAAAGTATATTTTCAGAAAGTGGTTGGTTTACCATTCGGGTCTTCTGTTGTTAATTGTGGTTTTTGTCCCAATCAGTCGTCAGGGGTGTCAGACATTCTTTTCAGTAGTAACTTTTTTCGTCAACAGTTTCTTTAATACTCGCCTTCATTGCTTTTCCTTGGTTTGTAATAAACTCATAACCTCGTCGTTACATCCAAGGCACTAGATGTATTTCAGATATTGGGCCGCTGTTCACCTCCTACCCCGAGTCATCGTGTTGGCGCTCAACTGAACTACACTCAGTAATACATGATTGACACCGAATGATACACATTGTGGACAGAACGTTGTGGTAAGGATGGTTACCAACACTGAGACAAACTAGCAGTATCAGTGTCGGTTGCTAATCAACGTCCAGTTAACAATCTTTTCAAACAGTGCATAAAAGTAGATCTGCTCAAATCTTTCCTGTGTTTTGGCTTGTAAAAGTGCATGGAATGTTTTCAGTCCTTATACTACAAGTTGTTCGTTGTTCATCATCATCATCATCATCATAGACAGCAATACATCAGTTGTTCTCATTGTTACGTGAAACGCAAAGCCACGTGGTGTTCGAATACATTCAAGCTACCCACACTTTAACAGGAACAGCATTAACCTATAACACATGGACTGAACACAAACGTCCATGTTTTTTTATGCTCATTTGTCATATGCAGAGTTGAGTTAATTTGATATCTGTAGTATTCGCCTGGATTTTACTTGTATGCAAGGCAACAAATGGAAATTACACTGAATAGATGCCCGTAAATTAAGAGGCAAAACTACAAGACAACGTGAACTTGTTCTAAATTGATGGTAGATGAGGCATGATCACATTTCGTAACAAAATTTATATTGAAGTAATCAACGCATCCGTAACTTAGCGGTTTTAACTATAAGATCTGTGATACATCTTAACATGAAGCCTGTACGTGAAACTTGTGATGGATTACGACCCAGTAGTCTTCGTCTATGTGTTACTAAGAATTTTCTTAAAGTCAAAAACGTTGACTACTTAATGTGTAGTATTAACTGTTACTGCTATTTATTTCCAGACAATATTATGTAAAATGCTTACCTTGAGCCTTGTGTACAATTCATAATAGCAATTTTGGTGAAAGGTAACAGAAAAACTGAAGATACAAAAGAATTTTGATAAGACACATCAGATATTTTCTTATGGTCCAGTGTATTTTAGTGTTTGTCAAAACGTACACTGAACCCAGAAAGGAATCACAAATAGTCTGTACTTTCATAATCTATTGACATATGTATTGATATATCGGTAGCATTTGGAAATCGATGGGTTTTTTTAAACACAATCAGTAACTATGATCGTCATCTTCGTAGACAGTAACAAACATCTAACTCATATAGACTGAACATGACCCACAACTGATCGCAGGTGTCTCATTCCCATAGACTTCTTCAGTCAGCCCATTTCGAAAAGAAGCACTATACTCGAGGTTCACTCTCAGCAGGGCTCGTCAGTAGTGCACATCCTTGCCATTGCCGGGACTAGAACCACGGCCACGCTGTTCTTGAGGTAACCGTGTTTACCACTGCGCCATTAACCTCGCACTAGGCACGAGCGAATTATCACATGTGAACACTCAACCACTTTCGCTTGTGAGTACTGATCGGGTTGCCCAATCGCCTCGAGAGGAGACACAGTAACTGTCCTGTTAACTCCAATCGATGACCCCTCGACTAGGACTTCTCTCCAAGTTGAAGTCACATTGACTTGTTGAGCGGTATATGGTTGTCTCATGAACAGCGTGTTCGTGGTTCAAGTCTCGACGGTGGCGAGGATATGCACTACTGACGAGCTCGAATGAGAGCGAAACTCGAGTCTAGTGCTTCTTTTCGAAAGGGGCCGACTGGAAAGTCTATGGGAGTGCGACAGTGGCGATCAATTGTGGGTGATGTTCAGTCCATATAAAAATCGAAATCCCCTACTACTCATCAGTAAACATCTAACTATTATCGATGTCTAATTGTTACACTATCATATTTTGTCAGTAAGGATAAGAAAACCTCATTAGCGTTACTAGTGTTGAAAAGCATATGGAAAGAATTCTGGAAATATTTATTCTACGGTTATTTATTCAGAACAAGTGTATCTAGATATCGAGTGTATAGGTCTTATTTTTTTAGTTGACAGCTGACGTTTTATTAATTTCAATTATTTATATCTCCCTCAATATGAAGTTTCTTAACTCGAGATGTAAGATTTAGTTTTTATGTTACTTCTGTCTGTTGACCCAAACTTATAGTATGCTTCCCAATAAAAGTCTCACTTCAGTTCACTCGGATAATCACGTGATCCAGTGGAGTTATTAGGACAGATACTTTGTCTAGTCTCGAGACGATAAAGCCATCCACGCGTTACTCACAAACGGAATATCGTAATACTGTCGCGTCTACTGTGAGATCAATTGTCAAGACATTTGTCCACTGGAGGGGCAGACTGAGTTCAAATTCTGGCCATGGCAAGAAAATACACTTCTGACAAGCCTTAACAAGAGCTATACCAGAGTATAGTTAATCACTCATTCATAACGGTCATGGACTTGACCAAGAGGAACCGTGTCATGGGCCACCGCTCACTTCAGTGGTGAAGTAGAAGAGGCTGACTAAAAAGTCCATTGGAAAGCGGAAATTCTGTGTAATTTACAAATGATATCAACCAAAATCCCCTACAACTTAGCAGTAATCACACTGTGCTTAGTTTCTTTGAATTCTAATTCGCACCCGTTCATTATCATGATTCGCTCTGTTCATTCAAGTTGCAGGTGACTATGCTGTATCCTTGCGGCATACCGGAACCTTGGAAAACGGTACGGAACTGAATGGTGTATGACTGTATTAAAAAATTCCATGTATTGCATTGACGATAATTTAGCCCATACAGTTGAACAAATAACATGGTACTTCGATCAAGCTTTAGTTCTCTGTGTTTCAGTAATCTCAGGTGGCCAACGTCGCCAGCGTTGCACCCAAATTGAATTAATGAAACCTATTCGAAAAGTCGTGTAATTTCGCAATTTTTTGAGTAGCAGTAGAGTGCGAATAAAATTCCGTCAGAATTGCTCCGTTTACAAAGTCTCAATTGGTACAGCAACATTCATGACTCAGTCAGGACATTTTGTTTGCGGTAAATCTAAAAAAGTGAACCCGATCAATCCATTTGAGTAACGTAACTTCCAATCTCTGCGACAGACGTGAAGTCGTGTCAAGGTAAATCTATGTCGACCCAGTTTTTGGAAACACTCTGTCTAGATAACGCCTACGTAGCAAATCAGCGGCATTGATCGCAATGTGGTTACTTGCACAAACTGTCGGGATCCTGGTCTCTGGATGTCAAAAACTAAGACATTCTATTTTTGGATGAATTTCACTCAAACCGTTGGTGCAAAAGCATCTAGATCGTAACCAATGGTTGTGCTTTGTAAAATTTTGAGAATTAAATACAGGGCAAAAACTCGACAAAATTAGGCAGGATGACAAGGTTTGGTAACGAGTTGGGATAAACACTGCCAGTTAAATGATGTCTACTAGAAAATCGAAGCATAATTTTAGCCGATTGTTAACTTTTTAGCTCCCAGGAAATATGAGTCATCAATTTATCTTGGAACCATTGCATGAAAATTACAGAAGAGGTCGTGACAGTGAAGTCATTTAAACGGCGGAGAATAAACTGAAAACTGCGATCACGATTGTCGTCATTATCATCCACTGTAGCAGCACGCCAACCAACGTCAAAACCATAATCATATTCACCCTTGAGTCGTGGCCACAAGGAACTACCGCTCTGGCTGACGCTGGTCCTGATAAGGACCCAAAGAACAACAGAATAAAAACGAAGCACAGATGTAAAAGGAGAAAAAACCAAACCAAAAAACACGATATGACTTGAAACCTAATGAAAAATAGGACTCAAGAACATTGTGGATACATGCCCGACATGGATTGGAACACATTGTCATGCCACTGGGTGTTTCCAACCGCCAGTTTGGATGGTCAAACTCCTCAAATAGATAGATGGCGATTAACATATGTTCTCAGAGAAGTCATCATCGCCATCATCATAGACAAAAATACACCAATGGTGCACACTGATGGTTAACCATCACACAGCCAAGTAGGAAAATGCAAGCGCTGCACAAGAAGCGGGGAAAAAGAAGGAAATGGAAATGGACCTAGCTACTAAAAATAGCTGCGTCCATATTCAAACATTCAACATCAAGGTGCTTACACCTTGCAAACAAGCAACTGAACTGTAAGTGAAAGTAAGGTGTCATCAGCATCAGGAGTGGTTCACACTTTCATAACTCGTGACCATGTCATCGTCTGACTGCCTTGTGGTTTCTTCCAACCATCAGCAGCCACATTGAACAGTGCGTAGTGTAACAGATACGTCGTCGGTGACCCAGTCAGCGAAGACTGTGCATTTTTATTACCTCGGTTATCAGGTGCGAACTTGCACACTTATGGAATACTCGCTAGCAGACTGTTGAGTTTCCGATACAAACTAACTGATGGAGACAGTGGTACGCGAATACCGAAAATCTATACGCGTCTTCTGTCTAAATAGGTTATGTCTCTGGTTCATAAGGCAAAACTGAGCGCACGCACATATTGTGTACTTTGCTTATAATCGACAAACGGGCGTCTTGTGATATCAGTAGTTGAGAAATGCACAGAGATTTCGCTATCCTCGTGGACACTTTGTCAACAATACAAGCTGACGAGATGATACTACCCAGGTAGGTGAAGGGTTCAACAATCTCCAGTAGCCACCCTGCGATAACAAAGATAGGATCAACCCCACCTCAAGCCTTTAATAATACTTTACACTTTGAAGGTGTAAAGTGTGCAACATACAGATTAGTCACCTTATTCAAGCAGTTTAGAATATCTGCATGTTTTCTGCGGAAGACTTAAATCAAACAGTGTTACCGGTATACCCAATATCAACACGATCAACAAAGCTTTTTCATCTAAGTGAGGTAAGCATGATCAGACACGAAACGAACCTTAGATTCATTAAACTTTTGCGGGGGATCACACATTATTTACAAGGAAATTTCGGTTTTTTTCTTAGCACAGGGTATAAGCAGCTATATCGACAAATAAGCACAAAAGAAATGGTTTAAAACGGGGGCGTGATAATAATTGAAAGGTCTGTTAGATTTATTAAAAAAAGGCCGTCAAATGTTTCGAAAAGTGTGCTGATGAACTCCTCCTAGAATTCTTACGATATGGATGTGCAGGATAGTAGTGGAAACCCCTTTAGATTTTTTTATCTTCTGAGATTTCAAGGTCACGTGGGAATTATTTTTCTTCTATATTTCACCTAATATAGTCCAAGCTGTTTCTCATGAGATCTTGATTCAGCATATATGCGAGTGATACACGAATGACAAATTTTGCATCCAATTTTGTACTGTTCGATTGACATCGCGTGATAGAACCTGGTTTTATCATTTTGCCAGAGCCAAGGGCTTGTCTTAGTCGTTTCAGACAACAGACGGGATTCAAAAGCTTTGCAATACTCCTCTTCCATGAATTATCTATTCAGAACTACTGCTGTTTGGATTGGCTTCTGTTGTAAACCCCCCTAGACGATACGCTGGTTCGATCTCGGTATAGTGGTGCACTCGATAAAATCGGATTCTCGTCCCGTATTCGCTCCCAAGGCAAGCCAAAAGACGCGTTCAAAATAAGAAGCTTTGTTCCGCTCCAAAACGGGGTGCGGCTAGGGCGACAAGTACAAAGTATTTATGGGGTACGTCATTGAACACACATTCCCACCACATCATGAGAAAGAGTCAGGATCGCACATGTGCATAGCGGTATAAGAAGTCTCAACCGATTTGAACAGTTCCACTAAGTAAGACTGAGTCGAGTAGTTTTTTTCTTCTTTCTCACGACGGAGGCGCCCTGGCTCGGTCACAGGATGGGCGCCCTAACAGCTTCCATGAATGCGTGTAAGCTCTATCTTTTTGTACTAAGAGATGTGTTAAAGGATTTGTTTCTTGTACTTCATTACGATGTCCCATGGTGAACGTTGATTATTTAAATAAATTTACTTCTACATGCGAATACCTCACATACGGGGCTGTTTTAAGGATCTCGTTAGAGGGTGGAATGTATCTTGGACCTAAAGGTCGTAAACCTGTGTTACTCACATGGTGCATGTACTGAAAGTGGAAAATGGTGAAGAGGTATGCTTTCTCAGTGCAAGATCTACCATTAGGTCAAACCCATTCGAACCTCGGTGTGACAGTTTGACATGGGTGTGAACAGGAGCCGATCATGTGAGATGCCGATCGGTTGCTTTGACGGTCGGACACGAAAACATAAAATGAGGCGGTGGGCTGTAGTTATGACTTGAACAGATGCACAATACTCAGCTGAATTTACACGTAGTAAACTGTTCAAAGTGGTGCTAGTTAGAAATGGGCCTTACCCTTAAACCTCCGCCATAATTTACACAAAAATTCAATTGGACCAACAGAGCAGATGGCTAACTCACCGCGGCATAAACCAGTGATAAGCGCCTTCTGAATCTTGCTCCTCTCGTAGTGGCAATCCCGCTCCTATGGATCAACCCTGATCTATCTCCATGGTTAGCAGGCACAATAACTGCGATTTTGAATTGCATCGTTCTCACACAAAGTGGATGTATCCGTGTTGATCAGTCTATCGCATGTTACTCGAGGCCAACATAGTGTTGCCAACTGACCTATAAAACAGACAGTTGCTGTCACCACTTTTTTCACTGGGCTTGTGCTGGTCTCGTTAGCTCGCTACGCAGTAATAGCTCTTCACTGTCCAAGTCGGAAAACATGTGAGGCGGACAGTACAAAACAATTTTTAAAGCTAGTTTTGTAGAGAGCTTGGTTTGCCATTTGGAAGTAGTAGAATTTTCCACATTAGCTTTATGGAGTTTTGATGAGTTAACATTATAGGGTTCAATGATGCAAATTGTGTAATCACGCACATTTTGTCTATGAAAGAAATTTTAACAGATCGGTTTTTACTAGTTAAACGGAAACGTTCCCGTAACTCCTGTTTTCTCATATTTTCCAAGAAGGTTTCCGTCGGACATTACAATAACCTTTTGTCTGTTGAGGTTCTTGGAGTGAAGCACCTTGCCTGTCGCTATCCGATTGTCAAATATACGTAGCTCTCTATTACCACGATCGTCAACTTAGCTATGCCAACTGATTTCGAATCCGACAGTCAACCCGTTTATCCGACCTAATTCCAAAGCCAATTGGATTAATAGAATTTGATTTTCGACTTATGCGTGCGAAAACGTCCTCACATCAATCGGTTCAGTTGGTAGGATTCAGCTATTGATCCATCAAGCTCAACAGCCATGCATTCGGGTGTTACAACCGGCGTAGGCTATCGCAACCACCCTTGATCCTAGCCAGCACATCGATTCCAGAAGCCGACTGTTTCTTCGACCCAGTGTCCAATCGGCACTACCACGCTTCCGAAGCAGGCAGTTAACTTGCACATCGAATGAGAGAGCGAATTGTGGAGTACATGTGGTCACATAACACTGGCGCACTGATTATTTATCTGGCGGTTTGCGGTTTGGTCAATGAAGTTAAAACGCAAAGTGGGCGGGGTGTGTGTCTTCTTGTATCTGTGGTTAAGCCAGCCGATGTTTTTTACTGCCTTCTCTCCCATGGGGTACCTTTTGCGCACGCAACTTTAAGAGACTGAGCCTAATCTTCATGCATTTTAAACCGTTTGATCCATGGTTATAAGGTCTAGTTGTCCAACTGCAGTGCCTCTGACACTCAACTTACGGGCCGCTGGGATTCCCACATTTCGAACGTACATAGGAGTTGCTACGCTCTGGCCATACTCGTTGATTAGTTGTGGAGACACAAACACTAACGACCATGGTGCACATTTACATGATTCAACTCCAATCAAGTTAATGATATAAAATTTAATTACCGTGATCTCGTTGCTCGATGCGGACCCGAGACCGTGAGCTGAAGTAATTGCAACACCAGGATTACAATGCCAAAGGCAGTTGTCTAGACCTAACGTGGTATCCTCGATCATACGGCAGTGTTTACTTGTGTGGTCTATTAAAGTATCTTATATTTTCAGAGATTTTTGCACTGATAAGAGGTGTGAAGCACGTTTCTCTCTATGCCTCTTTGATATGCTTCATCTTGCGTACCGGTTTCCCGTTCCGTAGTACTTACGCTGCATTTACTACCGAGCTAAAGTCCCTTAAACCAAAACATCACTTGATCTGTCACTTTCTCACCGCTATATTTTAAACCCCTTCTCTCTCTCTCACTCTCACACACACAACTCACTGAGTTATTTTAGGCTTCAGTTCCCACAAGCGTTCCGCCAAATAACGTATGTTAAACGTTGCCTACCCAAACGTCTAATGCAAACCATTTTCACAACGTTGCAGGCCGGCTGACGAGAATTAGCCAGGTGCGTTTGTGTAACAAATCTTGCATGGCATCATTCGTTTAGCTGGCGAAAATTCTCACTGAATCATAACAAAGTCGTGATGAGTAATTAGGCTCGACAATTCATCTTCAGTTCAGTATAAATGAACAAACGAATTCAACGAACTTACAACAGTATACGAACAACAGAAGAATCATGCGATCCAGCCAGGCAAATGGTGACTCATCAAAACTAGTTATGGGTGGCTTGGAGGTTACAGATTGTGTTATGAACGGTTATGAACGGGGAATCCCGATCGATCAACAGTGCTATCCTCGCTCATCTGGTTGAAAGAAGACACCAGGTGAACACTGATCAAGCCTTCAAAGTGGTATATCGCGTGCCAGGCAACCCTTCAAAAGCGGTCCGAATCAGAAAACTTTGTACTGCCGAGGCCATTGGAATCAGGCTGCTTGACCCGGTATTATGTTCAATCCCTGCACCTACCATGGCCACAAATCCACCGGATCTATGGTCAACCTGCACAGTCAAACCAATGGACAAGCGTGACGTAACCGACCAATCAAGCCACCGCCAATTGACTGACCAGTGACCTAGTTTCTTTGTAATAAGTCTGATCGATATATCGATCTAACTCTATTAATTCCTTACATAATTGTACCGGCCTGAAGATGAATTATCGAAAACATATGTTCGCCTATATGTCTTTATTCTCATTATCGTAATGGGCATGTTTGAAACGATGGGGTTTGTTAATATCGTCTATTTCCTACATTCATTTTGCATTTCAGCTTTATGTCACGTTGATAAGACGAGCCAAGTCCGTTCATCGAGTCTTTGTCTTCTTACGTCCGTCAATATCCTTTAAGTGGTTCACTTCTACAAGCCACCACGTTATGATTAGGACTTTGGGTAAGGATGACCATTGATGACGACCTATGCAGTTCTTGTAAAACATATATTAGGAAGACAATTAGTTCGGCGATATTTAATATCCATTGTTTAGACAGTTTACTATCGGTGACCTGAACTTTGTGGACCAAACTGAAAGCGTGGACGGGGTTAACTCAGTAGTTTGTAACAGCTATATGACCGACCAGTACACTGCTGACAGTTTTGGTAAAACAAATCCCGGGACACACTAGATGATATATGTCGAGTCGTTTGGATAGACACTTGGTTGTCGGAAGGAGAACAGCCGTATAAAAATAGACCGAACGAGGAGAAGAAGTTTGTCGTTTAGACTCAACGGCAGCAAAGGTGAATCACCAATGTAGTATTGTCGTCAGAACGATGCGTTTGACAGCCCGATTAAGTAGATGGTTAAAGGTTTCCGCTGCATGACCCAGCTACATTCCATTGTTTGCTCACTGATTTAAATTCACACAGTCAAGTAAGAAACTCCCATCCACTAAACACCCTCAACAAATTTCGTGGGGAAGTTCTGTCATGATAATATGCACAAGAAATGGCCTAGTCTTGCTGAACTCAAATGTGCCAGTTAGTGGAATTTGAATTCAAATACCTCGTGTGCGCATTTTGAATAACAGAACCACTTGCACGTCCAAATCAAACTTATGTGTCGTCTTAGAGTTGCCGTTGTAGGCGCCCATCTGTATCAGGAAATAAATCCAGACAGTTCACATAGAGACAATGGGGTGGTCAATTGTAAAAATTCCTCATCCGACTAGTTATTACATTACCCGGCATAAAATGGTCTGCTAATTAGAACATCACAAACAACCGCTACTGTTCTCGTTCACTTTTTTTTAGTTTAGGCGGCCACTTAGATTTTAAAGTTGAGTCCGATGAAGGTGTACGTTCTTATCTGAGATCACATCAAATTGCTTCTTGGCACCCCTCGGCAAAGATTTTTCAAATAATTACCACACGGACAGCTGTGACTTTAACCGTTTGAATGGAATAGCATTTCAGTAGTCAAACTTCGGTGCCATATCACATCGAATGAAAAACGGAGATAGAAAGCCATATATATTCGTCCACACGATAAATCGAAACAGGGGACTATTGCGGTTTTTCACTTTTCATCAACTACAGTTTGGGGATGAACAAAAGTCTACCGTGACATTGCGGTTGTTGAACAGTAGAGAGCAATCACACTTACGTCTTCGAGTGTCAATTGGCCAATTGGGATAATATTGTGATATATAAATTCACACAGTGTCACTTTCGAAGAGGTGGTTGATAACGCAGGCAGTTCAATATTGTGAACTGTTTACATCCACAACTATGTCTGTGGATTTGTTTGATTACAACACTTCTTCGGTGTCGTGAACTGGTACAGTTAATTATAGATAACCGCTCATTAAAACGAAACCTCATGTTACCCATCGCAACGTGTTTGTGGTTGTTTTTAGTTCATCATGACTGTCACTAGTTGTGGAATTTTCTAAATCCACGATGAAAGGTTGGGCACAGCAATACAGATATGGGTGTGGGATACAACCATGGCATGGGAAGAAATGCGCGACCCTAATTATTGCTGTTTGGGATGTTCTTGTGGGAGATATCGTTCTTCCCAACACCAAGGCGTAGCTAGAAAAATTTCGGGCAAACTTTTTGTAAGACGCAAAAACAATCAACAGACCGTTTCATTATCTTCCTTCTTGAGTTTTGTCAAGTAAATCTTTAAGTCGATTTTTTTTAATGATGGGGTCCACAGAGTAATGAGACTCGCGAGATGTTTACTGCACTTGTAAACATTCGCGGGTGCAGAGTATTTACATTCTAAGACCGTCCACTATATCTGATTCCATAATAGTTAAGGTGAGGTTTTCTTTTTATCTAGACTGGTCCTCCCCAGCCTGCTGTACTGCTGTCAATAAAACGAGGCTTTTTGGTAAGTGTAATCGCAGAATGTTTTTTTCTGCTCTGAATTAACTGAGATAAATTCAACTCCTATCGATGAAACACTGTTTGACATCAGTATTTTAGCTATGTGTTAATGGAAAATGTAGCACGCATAACCGTGACCAAGCTATCAGATCTACTCGTGGGTATAAGATGTTCAACCTACAGACAGCCCAACAATTCACATGACAAGGAACATCCCTGAACACGTTTGCACGCAGTGCATCATTCAGATGGGTACTGGAAATGCCATTCTGTGAATTCAGCACGTGTCAGACGAGCAGCCCACTCACATCGGGAAATGGAAGTGTTACTGACGGCTCGATAATCCAGGGTCAGAGGTGCAAACAAATTAGTCTGAATTGAACATAATTAGTTTAATCAGGTTACTTCTACTGCCACCACAATGCACCATACAATAGTGAGTGTGTTTGAAAGACGTCAGATTCGGACATACATGCAAGTGTATTTGAGCATGTCATTCGTTTCCTAAATCGTGAACAGCACTAAAGGAATGCAGTTTTATTTCTTATGGATGATACAAGCGCAGCGTTTTTTGTAAAACCATATAAAGGCATTGCAGGACTACTTGGGCTGAATAGTTGGAAAATGAAGAGATCTCTTTACCCTAGTCATGAGTATTTACAGCGTGGTTTAGTGTGGATGAAGACTGTGCTCATAAACATCTCAGTGAAAATATGGGAATTCCAATGAAGAAAATAACTCCGATATGATGTGTGACTGGAATATTATTGTGACCTTCGGAAGGCTAAGGTTTGTATCAGCAGGAAGGCCAGCGTTAGAATAGTTTTTGAACTCGGTTTCAATCACGTGATGATAGCCTGATAAAACTATCTATGAAGTATTTGATAACCCTTTATTTATGCATCGGAGTGTACGTCGATAAATTTCAGGTTTGCAAACGAATCTACAGCCCCATCACAATTAAGGATTGTGCATTATACTTGGAAATATCAAAGCCTAACTACAGACCCTCTTCGTTTTAGTCTACGGAACAATGGGAGTAAGCTGTTCTAAACTGCTTTTTCACTCTTATCGTGCCGAGAACTTCAACAGGCACTTTCGAACGTGTACACTACTCTGTATTCATTGCCTTGTTCCATAACGAGGCCTGGATTTGTAAACCGATTTGACCACACCCTCGCAAGTAGCATGATTCAGCGCAACCCATATTGTATGCATTTTCTCACGATAAGAGACGAAGACGGATGCATGTCTATGCACACACGCGCATACACAAGCACGGCCTACCAGTGTTTGGTGCCGCGCACAGCAGCAAATACGCTGACAAACCATTCAACACGCTAATTTTAATACCAGGAAAACCATTTCGTGTTTTTCTATCATTCGCCATCTTGCCACCTACAAAACTGTGTACGCTTATCCCAGCGCCCCTAATTTCGTTAATTTTTCTCACAATATCTCCCTAAAACATTCCTTTCGGTTAAAGTCCTGCCAGTCAACTAGCCTGATTCCCACATCTGTTCTGAAAATGTTACACCGGGGACGGCTATCTCAATCCGAGTTTAATCCTTTCTCCAAACTAGCCTCAACTGTCAGCTCTCGTCACTGCCAGTGGTCATCGTGAGGGTTCGGTAATTGGACAAGGCTGCCCATCACAAACACAAGCAGAAATCGATTAATCATGTTACTGCTGCCGATCCGTACCACAATACTAACGTTTTCGCATGTTAGCAATATCAGTAGATGGGTCTGCAAATTCACACGACTAGCCCATCACGTGACGCAGTCAACTGACTTGAAGCCACTGAATGCGAGAAACTGAGGAAGGGGGAAGTTGAAGGTGGTCTACCATCAAGTTCACACAGTCCACCCTCAACACGGCAGAAACTAGCAATCGAAGACATGAATCTGCCAGTGGGGAGAACACCTAATATGAACATACCTGGGGGTGAATACAAGACTGGGAGGAAACTATTAACCGAACAGTTAATGAGCCCACCACACTTCGAAGCTGTTTATTGGTGATAGTAGTGTGCTGTTAACAGAACCTCATTCAGAACTTCACAGAGGTGGGGAGACTTTTAGCTTACCACAGGAGAAGGTATAAATCTATTTTTGTCAATTCTATGCTCATGGGTTCTACGGATAGAAACATCCCGTTGAGCTAATTTGGAGGGGTAAATTTAAAGTAATTATCTTCAAAGGTACAGTGAATCGGTAAACATTTTGCCAGATGAGTACAGTCGCCTCCTCTGATCCTTATGCTCCTCTGAAAGAAATTCTTGTGCCCTCCACTACAAACTGTAGGAAAATCTATATTCCCATTTTTGTACTGATCACTGATAGGTGCTAGTCAATTTTCTTTGTAAGTCCTTCGTTAACGGATTGACTGAAAGAACCATCTTCACATGAATTCTCCGTAGGACCCGATTGGGGTCACCACAAAAGATTCATACAGAAGCGCTCTAGGGAGGATATTGGCCAAACGCTATCAATCTAATGTTCAATATAAAAGAAGAAACCCTTTTGCCTCTTCATCCTTTATAGAAGGTCAGATGTGAGACATCAAAAACCAAGAAAAACAAACATCATTGGGTTGACATGTTTCGAGTGCACAATCTTTGATGCTTATGGAAACTATGGCTTGTTACTGCTTACGGTAACATTCTACACATCACATCTTTAATGATCTGGATTTGTTGCAAAGATGCATTGGATGCTTCAATTAGTAGAAATCATTTCTATGTGCTATTGTTTAACCAGGTAAATGGAAAAAGTATAACGTAGGATGTTCTGTCTTTTTTTTGCAACCCAGATACTGTACCTTCTAGTAGGAGAGTGAAATGCCAACCTATGAAATGTGGAAATAAAATCAGTTTGACTTGTGTGTAAAAAACTGATATGCAGTTTTCTGTTGCTGGTTATTACAACCAAATATTCCAGTATCTTTTTGTAAGTTGTCTGAAATCTATTGAATCAATGTTATCTTTTCTTATTCATTAAACTAGACTTGGTGACATGATTACACATAAAGTTGCTGTTGATTTAACAGAAAAGTTCATTTATCTTCTTGACGATTGGGATTACAATACGTAGTTTTATTTCGCATTCTTATAGATGCTTTAGGGGGTACTGTAGTATTTGTCTGTTTTTAATGCAAGTTTCGAAGTGTACACCATCCACATATGCTTGCAGCCTTCACATTCGGTAGGTTTACTTTAAAAAAAAAACGCCGGTCTCGAGTTTCTATCCTTATAGCTTATCTGTTTTGTGCCTGTTCTAGTTCATATCCATAGAGGTTCCAAGACAATGTTTGTTCATTTCTGATCAAACGTTTCTGTGTGACGCTTTAATTTCACTTACAGTTCGGTTGCTTGTTTGCAAGGTGTAAGCGCCTTGATGTTGAATGTTTGAATATGGACGTAGCTATTTGTAGTAATTAGGTCCATTTCCATTTCCTTCTTTTTCCCCGCTTCTTGTGCAACGCTTGCATTTTCCTTCTTAGTTGTGTGATGGTTAAGCATCAGTGTGCATCAATGATGTATTTTTGTCTATGATGATGGCTGCATATATTACAGATTGGCTGTTGTGTACAGATGATGGATGAACCTTCGATCCATTCAATCCTTATCCATAAATTATTTTTCTTTGTCTCCTTTCTCGTTTACTTTGTTCTGCTGGAAGTCGGATTGAATCTTCGTATTCTCATCCACTTTGGCATCCTCTATCGAGCTCTTAGTTGCTCTTCAGCAACCGTTCATTAGACGTGTTTTCAAATGGAGCAGATCAACGCGGCGGACATTTTTCTCTTAAACTTAACCAACTCCATCAACGAACACTTGTTCTGTTCTTTCTTCTTCTTCTTCTTCACCTCTGCTTCTTGTGCCGCCCGCAAAAATGTCCGTCAATTTTTCACTTCCAATGTAAACAAGAAGACAGTCAAGCACATGCTGACATCACGACATATACGGTCAACCGGTACACCGATGCTCGTCACGTGTCAGACTGTTGCGGTGTGGCACATCATCATCATCAAAGACAACAGAAGTGCTTGCTGATGCTTAACTGAAACACAAGACAACTATTCCCATACCCAAACGCACTTCACCAAAGTGCTTGCGTTTTACAAACAAACAAACGAGCTATGAATGCAATTAAGGCATCATCAGCAAGACAATTTCCCTACAGTATTCAGTGCTCCAGTTTTGAATATCCAAATGCGATTACTTTGCAGGTAACTTAGCCAAACAATGACAACATTCTTCTGTTTTACCCTGTCGATCACAGGTTAGTTTAACTTTTTATTTGCTGGCTTTTTAGATCAGATTTTTGACTTGTCTTCCGAGATCTGGGATCAAAGTTTGGAGATATAATATGTTTACATAGTTGATTATGCTAGGTAAATGAAGCTGGTTCAAGAAGGGTGCTTAGGTAGAAACGACAGAACTACATAAGGGCTAATTTAAACATTGTAAACATTTTAACTGTCGACTAAACTGCCGTGTATACAGCCAACACTCGATGAATGCTTTGATAATTCTGTCAGTAGAGAATTTCAGCCTCGTAGGCGCCCAACAAGCACACAAAATGACATGGATATCCCGCTGTGACATACATAAACAAACACTGTAGGTGGTAAGATCCTAACAGGCGGCAAAGTTGCATAGGAATGCACTGAATCATGAACCTAATCCACACCATTGTAAGTGAGTTTATCAAACTCCGTATTGACAGACAGGATTTCTACAACGCAAGAATGGCCAGACAATCCATTCACAACTTCCCTCATGCAAGTGAACAAGCGAATTGGCGTCGGCTTCTGGTCAATGATTCGTTAAATCAATCAACGAGGCGAGGCATGAGACTGAGACTTGTGCGCGTATGGTACGGTGTAATGCAACCGACGTTTCGTCCGCTCTACGCACAGGTTTATGCCGAATTCGATCGATCAATTGGTAACGTTTGGCAGCGCGCACACCGCCCACGCATGTGTTTCTGAGCCTGTCCGCGTTGCAAGCGTAGTGAAATTCACGTATGATGCAGGGTTCCAAAATGTTGTTTGGTTTCATGAAAGCGTACGCGTTTCGCTGCCTTAACTGTCCTAATGTCTAAAGCTATCTGATCGATGTTGTCGGAAGCATCGTTCAGGTACGACACATAGCCAAGGTGTTGTGTATTTGTGAAATCATGCAAAACCGGAAATAAACCACTACTCCATTTTGGGTTGCTTGGCGCAAAATTTGCCTATAGGGTTTCAGTGGCCCTATTCTGTACGTCTGCTAGTCATAAATGCGCTATACCTAACGTAAGCGGGCTGACGGCAAATCATGTCTGTTTGGAGGAAAAACCCGTAAAAACGAAGTACGCGAATGATAGAATGAATCACTAGTTCGAATAAACTCACCAAATATGCAAACTTTTCAACTCTTCTGGCCATTTTCTAGTGACTGTAATCACCCCGGCGGCAAACTTATGTTCTACTGCAATTTTAAAACCAGCAGTGTAGCGGACAATCAATTTTCACAGATCGTTACGAGTTCAAGTCATGTGAGAATCATGTGTTCGAGTCATCGATGCAAAAAGCAGTGTAACGGTGAAATAGATACAGTTATTATGGATTCTCAGAAGTATTCGGTTGTTATTGGAACAGTAACTATCGTAGTACAATTTTCATGTACTTTTACATACAACGGTCACTTGAACTAAAATCAGTCAGGTCACGACTGATTCAACTTATGATCATCTGTTTATAGACTTTAGGGTATTGTACACGGATAATCCCAAACATTTCATTTTACCACCTCCGGCTAAAGCGGCCTTTCTCGCAGCTAAAGACGCGTTATCGCAAGTGACGACTCTGGCACACATGCGTGTAGACGAAGATTCGGATCTCATTTTACAGACCGATGCATCTCAATCAGCTGTCAGTGCGGTTCTACAACAGGTCGTGAACGGCAAAGTTCAGTCTTTGTCATTTTTCTCCCGTAAACTTCAACAGGCGCAAACGCGCTATAGTACCTTCGATCGCGAGTTGCTGGCCATCTTTTTCGTCATTAAGCACTTTCGCCACGTGTTGGAAGGCAGACGTTTTGCTGTCCTGACGGATCACAAACCGCTTATCTATTCTTTCAACGCCAAGCCCGACCGTTATTCCCCGAGAGAAATTCGACAGTTGGATCACATTTCTCAGTTCACGACGGACATACGATATATCACAGGAGATAAAAGCACCGTCGCCGACGCCTTGTCCAGAGTTACCTTAAATAGTCTACATCGGACTGGCATCATTGATTTGGAAGAATTAGCGCGAGAACAAAACAACGACCCAGAGTTACAGCAGTATCGCATCTCTTCTTCCCTCAAACTTCGCGAGTTACTTCTAACCAACTGCGAAGGCACAGTCGAATGCGACACAACGACAGTCAGCCCCCGTTCATTTGTACCAGTAAACTTTAGACGCTCCGTTTTTAACAATCTCCATTGTATGTCTCATCCCAGCGTTCATGCCACCGTCAAGCTGATTTCAGACCGATTCGTATGGCCGAACATGCATAGGGATGTACGAGAATGGGAGAGAACTTGCCTTGATTGCCAACGCAGCAAAGTCCACCGGCATACCATCACGGCCCCTGGCACATTCGCTAAACCTGATACACGTTTCAGTCATATCCACGTTGACATAGTCGGGCCATTGCCATATTCAAAAGGTCATCGGTATATCTTGACGTGCGTTGATCGTTTCACCAGATGGCCCATGGCAATACCTCTCCCCAACACGAATACTGAAACAGTTGCGCGAGCGTTCATGGATGGGTGGATTTCAAACTATGGTGTTTTCACGACTGTAACCACTGATAGAGGTACGCAATTTCAATAAGCGCTGTTCTGAGACTTCAGCCGGCTACCGGGAGTCGACCACATCAAAACCACTGCATACCATCCGGTAGCATATGGCTTGGTCGAACGCTTTCACCGTCAGCTGAAGGCCGCTTTAAAAGCTCAGCTAGACCCTCAGCGTTGGATCGATCACTTAACCCTTGTCATGCTTGGAATTCGGTCGACTGTTAAAGAAGACATTTGTTGCACAACCGCAAAATTAGTTTACGGTATGACACTTCGCATCCCTGGTGAACTGTTCTACAAGTCGAATGCCGGCCAAACTAATTTAGACGCTACCACCTTCGTACAACAGTTGAAGTCATCCATGGCGAAAATCCGACCCCAGCCCACCAGGTTAAACACCAAACAATAACAAAAGCACTTCGATCTGGATTTTTATGATTCTGTTTTCGTTCGTGTCGCGCTGTAAAAGCCCCTCTCCAAAAGCCATACTCCGGACCGTTCCGTGTGATTAAACGATTCCCCAAGTTTTTTGTGATCGATTGGAATGGATCTCACGATATAGTAAGCATTGATAGACTTAAAGTTGCTCATGTCGAATCCCATCTAGATCCTCCCATCGCTCCTGATGTCGATCCTACACCTAATGACTCGCAGTCTACCCAGCCCATGTGTGACGAACAGCCCGTATCTCAGTCCAACCCGAAAACCCCTGTTGACCTTCTCCGCACTCGCTCAGGCCGAACAGTCAGATGACTAACAGTTTAACATTTCCTCATTTTTATCGAGCGTTTTCATTCTTCTAACGCTTTATTTTTATATACAGTTTGCACTACCTTTCCTTGCACAGAATGAACATCACTTGTTTGAATTGATTCTCCTCAACAATACACTTTTGGTGCGCGCGTCTCGTCTCCTTGGTGTTCCTGTTCCACATAGATTGGGATTGGTTGTAACGAGCTTTTCGGCTACTGCGTTTTGAACTGAATGTTGACATCTATACCTTTGTATTGGGTTAGTCCCCTATAAGACAAAAACTTATCGAACACCCGTAGCAATATACTTCAATGATAGCATTCAGCATTAATTACGATGGTAAGCAACCGTAAAAGCCCGAATTGAACGATGCATCAGAAAAGTGACGAATAGCTGCAACCTGTTTTGCGCTCAATCGTCCAGTGAAGTTGGGATAAATGAGCTCAATCCGATTTAGCTGAGTAAGAAATCACGGGAAACGCGTACGCTTGAGTACAGACATAGTAAAACCTGTATGTGGATCCTTTTACAGAAACGGATAAAGATTGCAATAATTCTTGAAAGAGAGGGTGACTGTTATACAGGGAGATTTTTTTAATTATCAAAATACTTACAGACTTTCGAGTGGAATTTCAGGATGAGGAACAGAATACGTGCTTGTATTGTCACTATGTCAGGCCATATATTTCATAGGTCTGTCCAAGGGTTTGTGGCTTTCGAAAAAACAGTGGGAAACTAACGGAGAATAGTGTAACCAATGGGGAAGTATGTAAGCAATGCTGAGACGAAGAAGATGGAATCTGTTTTCAAACAAACCATCAACAAGAAGAAATGAAATAGTCACACATTCTGAATTATTTACGAACATGTTGTGGTCAATTGACTGCTTGTTCCGGAATGACAAACCATATTGCAATTGTGTTGGGTCTGAGGTGTCAGAAGCAGATCAGGAACAATATTACTGGCTTACTTAAAGAATATAGTTCTTTCTGATAATGGTGATTATCTAATAAGCTCAGAGTGGATAAGGTGACGGGGTAACTATTTGGGATTACACCAGAGCTAGTTGTTACCTAAGAGGACATAATATCGAAGCATGTGTAACATGTTCGGTTGTTGTGGTCGATTCAGTAACCCTGGAACGACTGACACAGTGTTGCCCAAGAAACGTAAAAACTGTCCAACACTTTTTTACCCAGTGTTGCCAAGACAGAAGTAGACAAGGCAGGCAACAGTTCCTGAATCAACCCTAACTATCTGAAACCAGTTATTGTAGCAGGTATAGTGTTATTTTACCCTTACAACTTTACATTGGCACATGTTATTGGATGTATCTTAAAGAAACCCTTTTCAAGAGGTAAATTTACTCTTGCAGTTCTGCACTAACCGTCAGTTTCGTTAGTCTAGACGATGACTGAAATGGCATATTTACGTAATTCTTGAGATTAATTGGGGATGGCCGATCCAGTCCAGCAGCTTTGTTAAAACAACCTTGGAGGCTTGTTCTGCATTGGTTTGATCAATAGTTTGGCTACTGATAAAGTGTGGTACTTCATTTTTGGCAGCGCGTCATTAATTTTCAGAGGATACAGCAAAACTGTGATTCAATTTCTCGGAGTTAGCAATATAAACTTTGTTCACTGAATTGATATCAATCAGCTGCCTCAAAGATTGTCATATATCACGGTATCCCTTACTGACTAGAAGTGTTGACATACACTGAATCCAGTGTGTTCAATTCGAATTCAATGAGATTTCGGACGATAAATATCATGTCGAGGTGAGGTGGCAGATGGTCTTAGTACAACTGTAAATCTGAATTGGATATTTCAAACTTTATAGCGGGATCATTTTTATAAACTACAGATTCTAAGCGTGACATTGTTGACGCCGATTCTTGTGGTCGTAACATCCAGACAGTGTCAGTTGATTCATCATATTCCAGGTTAACAGACTTACTGTGGTGAACGTATCATCCAGTTACATCCCAGTAAGGATGCATGTTGGTAAATTGAAAAAATATTCTACGATTATTAAAAGGAAACATTCTTAACTCATACTATGAAGCCTATCTAAAAAAGTTGCAATACCATGTAAGCCGAATGTTGGGGAAAAGAAGTTATAACAACTGAAAATATATGTACTACCCAAGTGCCCACACGACAACAAAAACTGCCTATTCCAAATAGAATGAGGGAACACATGTTACACTCATTGGTATAAAAGGGGATATTGTGTCCCACGTATGAATGTAGACATAGCTATTTTTTAGTAGTTAGGTCCCCTCCACTTTCCCTTTTTTTCTTCTCTCATCCTATACAGGGTTTGCTTTTTCTTCTTCATGGTTGTGTGGTAGTTAAGCATCAGTGTGAACCACTGATGCATTGTTGTCTATGATGATGATGATGACCACGCATTACCGTCCATCAACTCTTCAATTACTCTGTTGATATCAGCGGGAAAGAACTTGTGCTATACCGCTTTCGTGCTTTCTATGTGGCTATTAAAACCGTGTAAAATCTCTTGTTGTTTGAGCATTCATTCTTGTCACTGAAGTCAGCAATACACCGGAGGTTCATGCTGATGTCTAACTGTCATACAACTGTGAAGAGAGGAGCATGCCGCATCAAGAAGAAGAAAAATGAAAAGAACGAGACTCAGTTACCAAAATTGTTGAACAAACTACGTAACTACCGAGCTCAACGAGGAAGGGCCCGGTTGCTTTGATCGCTCGACCAAATGTAATATATGGTTTCATCTGTACTTGTGGATGCAAGTACGCTGGCTGCACATCGAGGGAACTAGGGACACGTATAAAAGAACACATTCTAAAATGGCTATGTACCACCGGAGCCCGAAGTGAAATCACGAAACACATATGAGATGGGTCATCGAGTTTGTGGTGATACTCCATTTCATAGCATATACCGCCTAAGAACGAAGCAAAGTCTACGATGTGCGGAGGCTGTTGCCATTCATCTAATCAACCCGGTGCTGTGTCCAGAAACAAATGGTTATCGATTTATCCCTCCCTTGGTAATCTTACCCCATTGTTCTGAACGTTTTATTTTACTTTCTACTATGTATCCGTCTAACAGTTGTGTTTCCAGTCCAGTTTAAAAGTACATATTAACATTCCCTCTACTCCTCACTTAACGGCCTTTGACCATTTGACCTTGTAACATAACCGTTCTTATCAGCCTCTTGAGTCTCGATCATTATGACCCCGCTTATCACGTCCCCATTCTTCACCAGTGTTGCCATGCCTGCTTGCTATATATTGATTGCATTAATTTCGTTGTAGTAACAGATGAGATGCGAACGCCAGATCCGTGCACAAAATTCTTACGCTGTACTGTTGGCCTTTTTCAAACTGTGTATTTACCAAAACACTTAACATCAAGTGACCTACGTTTTGAAAATAGAAAACCGAACTGTAAGGAAAAGTGAGGCATCAACAGCAACACACCTTCCTCACGGCTTTCACCACCCCACGTCAGTGAGTGTACGTAGATCATTGACAACACATTCAAACCGTAGAAATAATCACACCACTGAGCACGATCGATTGCCATCTCATCTAAAAGCCTCAGCTACCAACTCCGAGAGTTACGAGGGTGTCAGTGGGGAGACGAACCCGACCTATTGTAGCCAACTCCGTGATAAGCGCCCTCATTTTCCCACGCTCCATAATTATCTGATTACCCCGCACTTCCCACTAGACGGCCGTGGCATTGGCGAATTGTGTTCGACGAGGAAGACTACTAGCTGACATCCTTGGTACATGGCCTAACCATCTAAATCCGTACGACAACCCGAGTTGAAGTATCTTCTACTCAGACATAAGTCCGTTGTGATAATGATGATTGCGATGGTGAAACTTGAAGGTTGCTCAAGGGAACTCAATAGGAACTTATTATCAAACACCTGCTCTCTAATCTCATTGGCCGTTGATGTTACCCGATGTTATCAGGTTGTCGTCAGCTGTTTTAGATAGAATTTAGCTCTGATGAAGTGAAGCATGTTGCCTGTTCCATTGTGAAGTATGGGACCACTTGCTTGCGGTGAGGTTCGGCGATAGCGTCTAAAAAGAGTTAGAAGGCCTTCTTCAGGGCTACAGACAACAGTTGGAACTTCAAGGTGTACACTCCCCTAGTAGGTGCCACTCGTATCATCCAAATAGTTCCTCCCACACATGTACAACCTCAGTGGTCTTGAAAAACGTGACACAAGCACCCTATCACCGAATGACTGATTGCACGGCCACTGTGTTCACTTTCAAAACCTTCGTGATTCACTATCTAGGTTACACCAATGTCCACATTCCACTAGTATATTGGAACTCATTCATCCTAATCACCTTTCGTGGATATTTATTGAAACATAGGAACTGACAACCGATTTGCCGCTTTACATGTCTGAACACTAATCACATGAACGGTACGGAGTTCATCTAGTATCCGAGCGGTGCCGCGAATCACTGTATGCCGGACAAACTAACTACTAATTAATATGAATGGTATCACCTGGACTTATCACGGTAAACGGACTGCGTGATAAAACTGTCCAAATGGTATACCTCAGCTTTCTAGTTCACCGGGTATTGTATGTTGTTCCATTCTGGAACAAATGCATCATTTGGTTTAATGTGTGTATACTGGTCACCAATAAGATGGCGGGTTGACACACAGGTGTCATCGGGGGGGGGGTATTCTCGTCAGTTCTTTACATATCTGTACAGTGCAGAATTAATGCGGACAGTATAATGAGTAACGAAAACGAACAAAATGGCAGTCAACGTGTTGCCATGGTCGATTGTTATTACCCTGAACCAGAATCGATTAGATGTTACTCCGTACTTCGTTGGGCCATTATTTTACACTCTGTCAGTTATGTTATCTACACTAATGATGTACTAGTTTGAGGTCAAGATATGTTCAGTGAATAAACACACTTTTTTAAATACATACCGTTAGGCTGCATGACCTAATTGCGATCGGTTCAACTCTTACAATGTGTGGACTTCAGATCAGTATTGGTTAGTTCCCTAACGCACGACAGGTGAAACCAAAGTACCGAATCCGGTCAAACCGGCGGGTCAAGTCAACCAGAGGAATGATGTTTGAGCGGTTTATCGAGTTAATTAATCAGTTTCCAAGCGAGGTTGGATGATGTTTCCTTATTCGCTTAGAAAACATTCTAGTCGTATATCCGATATAGGCTATTGTACAACAGCATAAGAACGAGAAAATAAATATGCTTTAAGCGTGAACTGGGGTTTTGTTTTTGTGTTGAATAGAAGCAGTGAGACAGGACTTAAATCAGTGCGCACAGTAGCAGTGAGGAAGTTCAGTCAATCGTTTTGTTCGGGTGGCGATTCAGCAACTTTGAACGGAAGGCTAGTGACCATGCGTTTCTTTCTTATTGTTGTTGTACTTTTTTGCTATTCATCCTGGCTTTCTTCAAGGCACCGACTATTGTGATCGCAAAAGTCGCTTGACTTGCGAAGATGTTTATTGCTAGAAGTCCACCATAAGGTACGTTAAAGCACAAGACCAAGTGCGAAAACACTATTTTGTACGGCTGACTTGTATCCGAATTCTCGACAGTCATACATATAGACGTTCTTTGGTGACACGACCCGCACAATGCATATACACTTCTTCAACAGTAGATTCTTTTTTCTATTCCTGCTGGCACGTTAGGCAACAACAGTATCTCAAATTCGGCCTCGAACAAAACCTCTTCACAAATCTTTTTAGCATCAGATTTCGTTTATTCATAGATGGTAAAAAAACTGTTGGATTTTAGTGACTGTTCGACACAAATTGATTTGCTATAAATTTCCCATCCGCGGTTCTCACCAATCCGACATACAAAAATTAAAGCGTAATGTTCAATTCCATTTTCAAGGTGAATTGAATGAAATGTTGAAATGACATACTAGCCAGGAAGTGTCAATATATTTTTTTCAGTACGATAAAAGTGTTCCCAACCTGTTTGACGGTAAAACTGCATGCTTCTATTAATGCATTACATTCGTTATGCACCGTCTTTCTCATTAACATATTCGCTGTCATCTAACCTAGAGATGACCACTGTGTAACACTGTCGATTTGCTAATATAAACCAGTACAAAGATGAATTACTCCTTATATCTGTAGCATCGAAGAATCTCTTTCAATTGAACGGTGGGTGTCAGAGTGATCATCATAAATTCATCAAGGCACACAATTTTGCTAGTGAGGATGCACGATCGTAGTATACTACTCACATCACTGCTATTCAGTAGTGGCGGCCAGAACATAGATTTTGACATTGAAGTAATCACAGAAAAAACACAAGAAGAAACATCGGAGGGCAGCATCACATGAAATGGTTCTTGCCATGTGAGGGAACGTAAAGGGACTGAGCATTGGCGTCTGTGGCAACCGAGACGGTCTGGGCCGAGTACCGTGTGCAAATGAGTGTTTTACTTTGTGGTCCTGTTTCAGCGCTTAACTCGTGTTGCTATCTCGAATAAATAATCCTTGTGTCATCCGCGTTCTTGGCTCACAACGATTGGTGTCCTAGCCTGGATAGGCGGATGAAGATCCCGTGGTCGCAGCCGTTTGAGGATGGCGACGTTCGGAGTTTCCTGGAGAACTTCGAGGACGTGGTGGAGACGGTCGGAGTCAAGACCGACTAGGCAAAGCGGGCAGCCATGCGGATGCTGCTCAAGGGCAGGGCGAAGGCGGTGATGGTGGCGGCGCGAAGTTGGAGTGAGCCGCCGCGAAGGAGGCGCTGATCGCCGAGTTCGGCAGTCACGCCGACTACCAGGAGGCAATGTGGCAGATCAAGGACACCCGGCTTCGACCAGGAGGTGACGCCCTCGTGTATACTGTGTCACTGCGGATAGCGTTGTCAAGAGCCCTGTTACACTTGGACCAGGAGTCGGAGCAGCGCATGCTGACGGACCAGTTCCTGGACGGAATGCCACCAATAGTCTTGGATCAGTTCAGGGTGACTATCATCGCGCATCCGATGACATTAGAACAACTGACTGATGCGGCTCGACAATTACTGGCAGAAAGCTCCCGACAGTTAGCGAGTTGAAGACAAGTGAAGCAAGTGAACTGAATGACCTGCGAACCGCAGTGGAAAATTTGATTCGAGAATTGGCGGCTTCGAAGATGAGGAGGGCGGAGAACCGTGGCGACGTTTGCTATCGATGCGGAAGACGTGGACACTGGCGAATATTTTGCCCGCGTGGCGAGGAAAAGTCATACGTAAATAAACGTTCCGCTGATTGTTTATTGTCTGCGAAGGGTGATCCGATAATAGGGGCGGTCGATAAGACGGCAGTTCAGGCTAGGATATAAATCAATGGAAGCTCGGAGTGCTGTTTGATTGACACTGGGGCTGCGACTTCATTGATTGAACCGAGGCCGAAAGTAACTGTTCAGCCGTGTGCGATGGTCGTTCGAACAGTCGGTGGGTTTACACTCAGAGTTACAGGCGTGGCGGAGTATGATGTCCGGATCGGTGGTCGCGTGGTCAAACAACCTTTCGTCGTATCCCCGGACGCACGTCAGACCATATTGGGAGCGGATTTTCTTGACCGCACTGAGGCCATGGTCGACTTGAAGCATGACAAACTCGTAACGAAGTATGAGGCGGTTCCATTAGTGAGAAAACGGAAACCCCAGCCTGGACAACTTGAAGCAAACGCACCCGGAGTAATACCAGCCTGTGACAACCGGCTGCTGAATGAAGTGATATGCAAATCCCGAAGGCTATTCACTACGGATCGGGACCCATATGGCTATTGTGACTGGATTGGACATGGAATCTCCATCAATCCAGACCGATTTCGACCATTCAGGCCCAGAAGAACTCCGGTTCACCTGTAGCCGTAACCGAGCGACAAGTGAAGGACATGTTGAAGGAGGAACTGATTGTGGAAGTTGATAGTCCGTTCAATTCTCCCATCTTGTTGTTGAGGTAGCCCAATGGGAAATTTCGATTTTGTGTCGAGTTCAGACGGGACAATGAGATTACGGTCAATAAGCTCGTAGCAGTCCCAGCGGTGGCAGAAATTTTCGACAAGCTACAGAACACCAAGATATTTACAGTGTTAAACCTGCGGTCTGGATATTGGCATGTTCCAATCAAGCAATCGGATCGAGATAAAACGACGTTCATAGTGAGAGAAAAGCAATACCGCTTCAAACGTATGCCGTTACGACCGTCAGGCGCCCCGTTCACTTTCAGACGACTGATGTTGAAGGTGCTGGAGGGATTGAGCAATACTGTTGTCTACGGAGACTATATGGTCATCTACAGCGCGAATGAGGCGGTACACACCGGACACGTTTCAGCTGTGTTGCAGAAGATAGAACAAACAGGCCTACGGGTCAACAGTCCAAAGTGTCAACTGGCGAAACGAACGATAACACTACTCGGTCACATGGTCAGTCAGAGTGAGGTCCAACCGATTCCCGAGAAACTGCTTACGATCAAGGCCATTCCGGTGTCAACATCGAAGAGGACGTTGCGACAGTTTCTCGGTCGTGTCGGGTTCTATAGCCGCTTCATCAAGAACTTCAATGAACTGGCCAGCCCATTATACGAAATTCTGAAGAAGAGTTGTCAATTGCACTGGACAGAAAAGGCCAATCGAGCGTTCGTCGAGATCCAACAATTGCTGAAAGATAGACAGTTGACCCTGAAGTTGCCAGTGACTGGACAGAGCTTCATTGTCGCGACGTAGGCGAGCGATGTGGTAATCGGAGCTGTATTGAATCAGGAAGGCGGTGTTGTGGAATATACCAGTCGAGTATTAACTCCTGCTGAACGAAATTACTCAACGACAAAGAAGGAGTGTTTGGCGACCGTATGGGCACTGGAGAAATAGAGGCCGTAATTGCTCGGCCGACATTTCCATGTGGAGACTGACCACAAGCCGTTAGAGTGGATTAAATCGGCGAAGGATCCCTGAGGGAAGCTGGCTCGTTGGGTGTTACGATTACAGGAGTACGACTTCACAATTCGCGCCATGTAGCAGGAAATAAGAACTGTGTTCCCGATCTGCTTTCCCGAACGCAGCACATGGATGTAATTCACAAGGATGTGATCGGAATCAACAGTGTTGAACTAGAGAACGACCCTGGGAAGTTACAGGCAGCGCAGAGGATGAACACGACAACCCGAATGGTGATTGATCAACGTCTATCGGGGGAACAACCACCAGTAAACGGGGGGAATCTGGAAATGAAGGCTCTCAGCATTTTCTGGACAGACTTTGCAGTTGAATAGTACCGAAATTTTAATGCGCCAACTGTGGGATGGAATAGGCGTGCCTGTTGTACCGACGGGGTTTAGAGCAACAATTGTGAAGGAGTGTCATCAGTTGACTCATACGGGATGTCATCGAACTTACGAAATGCTGCGGCAGTAGACATACTGGACGGGAATGAAGGAGGAGGTTAACAATTATGTGCTGGCGTGCCAGCAATGTCAGCTGCTGAAGAGCTTCAACTACCTCAGACAGTATCCTACACAACCAATTCCGGTCAATGAGCCTAAAGAATTATGGTTGCTGAACGTGATGTGTCCCTTCCAACTAACCACCTCCGGAAATCAATACATCATAGTCATGACGGAACATTTCACAAGATGGATCGAAGCAGCCGCTTCACCCGATCAGCGTTCAAGCATTGTGTGCAGGGCGGTAATGAAACACATCGTGGCAGATCATGGAATACCTCGAAGTATATTGACTGATCAAGGTCCTTGGCGCGAAAGTGAAGAGTTTCGGAACTGTTTGGAGCGTTTGGGAATCAAGAAAATTGGCACAACGCCATACCATCCTCAATCGAATGGATTGACGGAACGAAACAATCGCACAATCAAGGAGTGGTTGGCAGCAAATGGAGGGAGCTGGGAGGAGACACTACCACTGATTCTGTTGGCCCATCGCTGTTCGCCACAAGGAACAACGAAGAAATCCCCGTTCGAGCTAATGTACGGACGCGTGCCACGCCTGCCAGTCGATCAAGAGATTGGTTTATGGGGAGACCGGCGGATGAGCATGCGTGAGTTAGTAGAAGCTCGGAGAGTGGCCAACCAAAAGTTGGCGAACGCACAAGTAGTTTCTAAGGGCCAGTCAACGACAAGGTTGTCGGGTCGAACTGCGGTATTTGAAATTGGTTCGAAGGTTAAATACAGAGTCCGGCGGAGTCCAGGCGCAACAGGACTCGGGGAAGTGGAGTGGCGAAGTGGTAGTGGCCCGCCGTGGTCCAGTGTATCTGATTAAGAATGAGAAGAATGAACATGAAGTACAGTGAAACCAGCTCTGCAAATGGTATGGTACCCGGAGCAGAAGAGAATGCACATCAGGAGTATCTATGTCTCCGATGCCGGTACGCAGGTCGTTGAGAGAACGAAGAGAACCTGAACGGCTTTTGCTGCAGCTAGGACATACTTTGCAGGAATACGAGTGTGATGAGCACGAGCGATCCCTCCATACTACTCACACGATTGTCATTCAGTAGTGGGGCCATATCATGAATTTCGACTTCGAAGTAGCCGCAGGAGGAATACAAGAATAAACATCGGAGTGCAGCATCGTATGAAATGGTTCTTGGTACGTGAAGGAACGTAAAGGAACTGAGTATTGGCGTTTGCAATTCAGCCGTAGGGTATGTACGAACTACAGCAGACTGTAATTTTCGACTTTCACCAGTTGTGATATTGTAGCGAAAAGGCGTCCAGTAAAGCACAGTCTTTATTGTCCAACTCGCTAGTTCCCATGCTTCGCGCGCGCTCGCGTTTATGAGTCAACATTCCAGTCCACAACACCCCCAGGTTTCCGCTCGCACATCGTGTGTACTTCTACCCGGTTTAGATGTGTGATTGGTGTCTTCTACCCGGGGGTTTTCTGCCTTCTATTCCTCGTCCGTTTATCCCATTTCGTTGAGCGATGACTTGTCCGGTCGCTCGTGCTGTCCTCCGTCTATCTACTGTAGGCTTTTAACGTACTCTACAGCAGTGTCGAGATATTCCTGAGAGTGTTGGAATAATCACGCCTTCAATTTGGTCATCCATCCTATTTCGGCTGCCCACGCCGTCCTCCATCCGCTCAATGTGGGCTTCTGAACGCACCTCCCCCCTGTGTTGGGGTATTCTGCCGAGAGTTGGAAAGCTCGCACTTCCTGCCTGACAGTCCACCACAATATGATCACAACATTTTCCGTTTCCTGCTTTCAAATCTAGTAAGGGAATCAATTATTTCAAATTTGTAATGTTCCCGAAATAACCACAGAATGTTCCTAATAAAGTCATCTTGGTTGAGGATAAAGTGAGACGGTATGAGTTTAGGTCAGTAGAATGTTTGTCGTTCCCACAAGAGGAAAAAGGTGAAAGCGAATGGAATTTACCCTACAGAAAATTCTGCTAACACCTTGTTTAAAAAATTGCCGTTCACTGTTAAAAAGTGGACAATCGTATCAGACTGTTGCAAAATTCCACCGATATAAATGAAGTGTACTTTTACACAAACTTTGTCTTTGTCCTTAAGTTATGACATTATAACGGGTGTTGAACAGAAACTCACGCACAATTGAGCGGCAAGGTAGGTTGTTTCGACGGACTTTTTGAGTTATGGCAGTTTTGAACTCATGAGTAAGAAAACAGTGGTCAAATAAATTTCTTGGATGTTGGCATAGTAAGAAGAGAAGATGGTTTAATCCAAAGGAATGTATACAGAAAAGAAATTTAGAGTGACCAATACTTTCACTTTGACAGTTTCGTTCCGCTAAATCAAAAGCGAAACCTCATACGATGTCTGACGGGTAGGGCGTTAAAGATCTGCACCCTTGACAATCTACAAGCTGAGCTAGATTTTCTACAAAAAGTTTTCATGCAGAATGGCTTCCCAACGCGGTTCATCCAGAAGACGGTGCAGGTGGTTGAGTTGACACTTAAGCCACTGTCTGTGAATAAGAAACTTGCGTTTATTAGTCTTCTTTTTAAGGGAGATCCTATGGCTGAAGTTGTCCCAAGAAAGCTCAAAAAGTCTGTCGAAACAACCTACCTTGCCGCTCAATTGTGCGTGAGTTTCCGTTCAACATCCGTTATTATGTCACAACTCAACAACAACCAGTTATTTTGTGTACTCATTTGTTTGCCCGTGTCGAGCATCATACATTGTCTGACAGAGTGCGTGAACATCATTCTGCATGGTTAAACAGTGGTGTGACCAAATCGGTTTCAAGTGCGATTGTTGCTCATTTGACTATCTTTAATCATTCTGTCAGTAAGAAAGACGCTTTTCAGATGGTGTATCGAGTACCAAGGAATCGAACAAAAGTGGTGAGATTCTGAATGTTGACCGTTGCCGAGGCCATTGGTGTCCGATTACGCAACCCTGACCTCTGTGCTCAGAAGAAGTTCGCGCGGATACTTAACCTCCCCTGACCCACAATCAATCAAGCCTACGACTTGGAACAGTGATTGCGTAACTGATAACAAACACACCGTCCATAACCTCTATTGACCGTTTTTCTAACTCACCCCAGTTACTGTCCTCATATTTATTGTGTTGCAATTAGCCTGATGATTAAACACAGAAAACAATGAACTTCTTTATTGAGGTTGAGTGGGCGAATGCCTAATATGTTGTGCTTATCATGTTGTGGGCTTAAGCGTTATAGGCTTGCACAGGAGACGAGGTTTACTTTCGGTAAGAGCAGTGACAACCTATGTTGTGAGCCAAGAACGTGGATGGCGCAGGAAACCAACGCATGGATTACGCATTTCAACATGATATCAAACAAAAACACTTATCTGCATAGGATACTGGGCCCAAACCGTCACCGTTGCCACAGACGTATATGCTCAGTTCCTTTACGTTCATTTACGTACCAAGAACCATTTCATACGATGCTGCACTCCGATGTTCCTTCTTGTATCCTTCCTGCGGCTACTTCGAAGTCGAAATTTATGATATGGGCCCACTACTGAATGGCAATCGTGTGAGTAGTATAGCACGATCACTCTTCCTCTCTACACCTGTATGTGTACTACGCGTAGCTTACAAAACCCGTTAAAGAACACACAGAACAATGTGGAAGAAGCTGAGACTAATTAGAACTACTTGTTAGTTCACTTTATAAGCAGATTCTTTTCAGAAAATAGTAGTGAAATGAAAAAAACAGATCGTGTGCCACTAAGTAGTCGGTTTTTTTTATTGTGAATTGTTTGACCGGCTCATTTCAAGATTCTGGTTAACAGTTTCCCATAGTTAGTCAAACTTACCCATTGTCCACTCTTTTCTCGACTAGCCACAGTATGGGAGTGCGACTAATCTGTGCTCAGTAGTATTGTTCATTGAGCGAACTGACCAACAGATTTCTGTCATTCATATGGAGTTGCTTGTCTCGTCAGTCACACCTAGATTTCCAAAAGCCAGATTGGACCAGCAACGATTTTCCAACTACCCCGGACACCATGCTCGAGCTGGGAGACCACGATAGACCGAGTACTTCGGGTGTTTCAGTCCTGAAGCCGTCATACTGTAACTCGTATGACTGCCGATTTTGCAAGTAGGATAGGACTTACACGAGTTATAGGACCAGTCGGACAAAAACGACGACAACCGAATTCTATGCAAGCCTCAAGTGGATTGCTCATATAACTCACGTCCATGTGCGAAAATCCGGAGTCCAGACCAAAGGGCACACCGAACGACCACATCGACTAATCGAGTCGGGTGAGTAAACAAGCTCACCACATCGCCAAAACTACAGCCAGATTAGCTGGCCGTGGGTGAGGGCTGGGAGAGGGGTGTAAACACATTCCCAGTAATGTCGTTTGGCCACATCGACCAAGTGTTTTGCCATTACGCATCACAATCAGCAACCTCTGGCATTTTCAGTAAATGTCAAGGTTGCAAACAGCTGTTTTCGGTCATTCTTATCAGGCATATACAATTACGAGAGATTCATCGGACTTATATATAAAACAGGAATATGGTTATACGCAATGTTTATAGTCATGGCAACTGTGGATGACCGTCTACTAGAGTGGCGGTGGGTTCGGTTGTGTGTGTAAACACACATGGTTGGCGGCATCCGAAACGGATTAGCCTGTCGCAGTGACCGAAGCCAAAGGACCCTGCGCTTTAAACCATCACCGCAAGTGGCTTGCGCTGCACCACTTGCAGTTCCACTCACACACCACGTATCTGGTATAAACCCGAAGGAATAAGACCAATAGGTGTGTCCAGCTGGCCAATGCTAGTTAGCCAATTGAATGGCTAGCACGAAAAGGAAATCCTTATCTCTCGGAAAATAAACAGTGAGAGAGACTACGATGACAAGATCTGTACTAGGAAGAAAGATATGTAAACTGTAACACAAGAAGCATTTAAGTGGACGAATGCATGCTATTGCATTCAAGAGAGGATAAAGTTGAAAAACAAAACTCGAAGTTGAACTACGAAAAGATCAAACAGCCGATTCATCATTCAATGCACCAGCAAAGCCCAAGAAAAGAGTAGG
>JTDE01001808.1:53096-72380 GCA_014338405.1 Paragonimus skrjabini miyazakii | reverse complement strand
ACAGGTAGAAGCTAGGTCTAAGAGCTGACCTTCTTCTGCTGGACAGGGATGGGATGGTATGTCAGTTAGTGGACCGTGCACTTTATTCGTTCATAGTAGTGATCCGCAAACCTTTTGACCTTATGGGACCTTTATGTCGATAGACAAGGTTTGTTCACTTCACTCATATCAACTGTTTTAACACGATGTAATGTGTTATACATATTATCATGTTTTATTATGTATGTACCAATAAAGAAAGCACAGTATAATAAGGAGTTTGTGAGATAACTGAACATTATATCACCTTATCAAGATCGGGCTAAACGTCGCTTAAAAAACATATGTTTACAATTTCAGAAACTTGAAGCCCTCGACTCTGGTTCAATTTCCCAATCTTGCCTCTTTATGTACTCACATCAACCCAGAGGACGGTTTTGTGCATTATGGGAAGCACTCATTTTTAATCAATGGGCCATGTGAATCATAACAAAGAACATGAGAGAAAAAACTGTTATACAGCTTATTTGAAGTACGGAGTTAAATATCAAAGTTTGGTTCTGTGGGGCTTTTCGGCTGCATCAGTAGGGCAATTGTAGTTGGACATGTTGTCAGGACTGAGACAGAATCGTGTTAACTGTTTGACCTGTTTTAGGAACTAATGTTCTGTTTGACTTCAAATCCGTTTTATTATTGTTTTTGTCCATTTTTCTATTTGTTATAATGCCTATTTATAGTATTTCATAATAGAGTTTGGTACATGCACACATTCTCTTGCAGATTAAAGTAGTTCTGACCGTTGGTAACAGCCAACCTTGTTTTTCTTACAATTACGTGCCACCTTGACTCGAATCTAAAACATGGAGGACAAGATGTCTGCGTTCTCTAAGATTGTTAGTTATCGACTTGTCCTGCACAAATGACTTTCTCTGAGTTACCTTAAAGTTACTCATTTATGATCACTGGTTCATAGAGTTACGCACACACTTACACACTATTCATTCGTGATGGAATGTATAAATGGCTATCAGGAAATTACGTTCGAATCTTGGTCATACACCCAAAACAACATAACTGTATAAACCCTGGTGCTTATCTGCTTGCTATTCATTCAGCCCTGTTTTGTGAGCACAGTTCTATTCAATTGAAGTGCTGTGAGTAATCTCAACCAATGCGAGCGCTGCATCAGGACTAGTTGTTACTGGTTACAAGTATCACTGGTACAGATATGTTGACCTTCAGCTGATACAGCTGCATACAGTCATTGTTTATAATCACTTCTGTTATTGGCACCACTTTGAACAGTATGGATCAAAACACAAATTTCTTCATGCCTTGTATTTTTGCCCTTACCGGACTTGTCAAAAATGTATACATTCGTTTTTTTCGAACAGCGTCCAGTTGGCCTGAAAGTTGTTTCAACAACTTAACAAATAATCTTGAAACTCACACGATAATGTAATAAATGGAAAGCCATACGTCGCTGAACTGCCTGTTTCTACTGACAGAAACAATATAATTTTCCTCAATAATGAACCGGCATTTTAGCTGTCTACTCCCGGTTCATCTAAGATCTCTGGGGAGATGCGTTTTTTCATCGAAATGAAACCACCTATGTGCTGCTTTAAGCGAGTACCGCGCGGCAATCAACGTCTCTTTCGAAATTTCTAGTAGTGCGTCTGCACATATGTGGACTGATATGACTAAACTTGAATTTGGAGTATAGAAACACTTTCGTTATGCCCGTTAATTCCGTATTGTAGATCGATGTTCAGTTCTTCGTGCACTGTGATCCCTGTAAGTTAGATTCGATGGCCCAGGTAAACCTCATCACGGCCATGATAACTCATACAATCTTTTGATAATTTCCCAATCGAAGTGTTCACTGTGAGCAGTGAAAATTTAAAAACTTGGAAAATCCGACTCCATTAGATCAGTCATAAGTTAATTTTCAGGTGTGAAAAAATATCGGTGTTATTCTGCTGCTCCAAAACGCAAAACTTTTGGGTGGATGACAGCTTCTTTTGTCCGATGGATAAACCAATAGGAGAAAAAGTGCGAGATTGTGTTTTGTATACATCTTATGAGATTGCCAAATGCGACATCAAACCAATGTTAGCGTTCTATTTAGTATCTGATCTCCAAGTTGGCAATAACAAGAATCGATAGAGGTGAAAGTGATGATTGGCCAGATAGCAGCCGCGATTGGACTGGTCATTTGGCACGCGCACGTTGACAGTATAGACAAACGATCGTAACGTAAAGGAGCTTTGCAAGGTCGATTGAATAACGTAACCAGAGGGGATCGCATTAGCATGTTTATTGCATGTAGCCACAAACACACAACCTACTGAGGAAGATGAGATATGTAACAGACCACCAGTCTGTTAAACCTACATCAAATACATGACAACAACACAGTGGTACATGTGACTAAAAGTCCGTCAGTATCAAAAACGTGGAGGGGGGGTGCGATCAATGGGTGGGCAAGCCAATAGGCAAATAAACACTTACGTGAGCCTAAGTCACCGTGCGATCCGAATTGCATGAAATACGCGTACCAGGTTGCGAGGGCGTTGATTATACAAATATTCGAGAAGTGCACAGAAGTATCACCTTCACTTCATATTAATGATGCTTTATATCAGAAAAGGATAAAAACAAAGCGATAAATCTTAAAAATGCCAGAAATTCAGGACGGAAGTGAGTGGTGTGGACTCGAGGTTTCAGTGCGTGACTAAAATGTCCATGGTAGATTGGGTACCGTACGTCCCGGAATTATGGGCCGGGCAACTAAGTCCGGAGTCCAGTCAAAAGGGCACACCGAACGGTCACATCCCCTAACCGAGTCGGAAGAATGAACAGGTACAACATTCGGCCAAAACCACGGCCAGATTAGCTAGTTGTGGGTGGGGGCGGATGGGGGAGTTGTACGCGCTTTTTCTGTGAAGCCGCTCGACCCCATCGACCAACTGTTTTGACCACCACGCATCACAAACGGCATCACACCCGGCTGTACACACACATCTGTGTAACCATTTCGGCCCTTGAATAACAAGGCTGGACTGGATCCGCACGCCCCCACCGTTGAGTACACATGGACATTAAAAATCCGATAGTTTTCTAACAGATCGTATCAACACGATAGTTTTTCGCTAGACAATAGATAATAAAAAGCTGTATTCATAATCGAAACAGATTTCCAAGTCACTACAAGACTGATCAAAAACTAACCGTTTTCCATAGAATCTGAGGCATATCACGCCGTGTTTTTAGTTTATCGCACCATCTGTGGTCCCTGACGTGACGTATTCTATGCCATGCTATGAAAATAATAAGCATCGCTTGACACCCCAGTTTTTTGGACTCGTTACTGAGGCGTGTCGTTCCACCTCCTAGCAACGTGTCTTATTTGACCACGTTATCCGTGTCGTTGCAGTATCGAGATCGGCGTGAACAGCTCGCTCAGAAACACTGTCCTGAGTGAAGTGCTGTTGTTCCCCAAACACCTGCTTCGTCCTGAAAAGCGGTATATCCTGAATGAAAAGACCGTTTATTTTGGGTCAACCCAAAACATACACATCATACGGGTGTTGGTTGGGTGGCTATGACCTAGGGTAACATGTTGATACATATGAGTACTAGTCAAACGGTGTGGGTCGAGGCGAGGTAAGAGGCGTAACGCACCCCTTACAAGTATCGTGCTTGTTCGCAAACTGACTTCCCTAGGACTGTACAGACTGTAAGTGTAGATGCTTCTGATGGCGGTTTCGAATCGATACTTTCATTTCACCGAGGTCATGTCGGACTTGTTTTGTCAGGAGATTATCGATTTGATCTGCGTGGTTATGTTTGTCTGCTTGCCTCCGGTCATGTTGAGTTATGCTGGATGACAATTTACTCAGTCAGTTCAACTTGCCGGACGGCAGCTGTACAAAACTTGGTTTGAGCGAGTGTATCATGCTGGAACCAGATCACATTACCAGAACTCACTGATGTACGCTTATGGATGCTGTTTACAACTGTTTAGAGAACATTTGAACATTGATTGCAATAACTATTCGGTCTTCATGCTAGATATCACGTCTAGTTAAAGCGTATATGTGACTATTGACTAAATGCACTGCTCGCCGAGACATCTACTGTACAGTGTTCCACTACACACGAACCAAAACCTTACCGTAGTGACAGAGTAATCCGCAGTATGTTTTATCAGACTCCGTACTTAAATCAAAGCTGATAGTAACCGCTAAGTATAAGAATCTGCCAATTACCGTTACAGATGTACTGTCCTACTGACAGGTCGACAATATCGTCACACAGAGGAGAGTACTAGTAAATAAACCATAAATTCACAAGAGATGATGAAAATGTTGTTCGTGATTTTGCTTGCACAAAAGCATTTTCCTTAGCTTGACGACAACATACATAACAAAGTAGTCCACCAGATTGCATTGCATTTAAAGATTTTTATCACTTTGAGTTTATGGACGTTCCATGTAGATCTGGTGTTTGAGATGGCTCCGCATCGCTGTCTGCTTGCTACTGATTGCAGTTCCTATTTTGCACCTGCCCTCCTTGATACAAGGCGGTTCTGCTGCTTACTTGTTCCTGCCTTCTGCATTCACGACACAATTGCATAGTCTACTTGTTGCAATACACGTGTTTCATTATCAGCTATTATTTGGAGTATAGGATACAACAGTGCTCAATAAAATTACGACTAAAGTTGGACTGTGCGATAAACCCATTCAAAATTAATGTATCAGACCTGTATTGCAGTCATGACTACACGCAACATATTTCGTTTGTTGAACTTCGAAATTTTTAGAGAGCGATGCTTTTGGTCCTGTGTGTAAGATGTGAACGTATGAACACAAGTTGTGATCAATGTTCAACAAAGAACATTTACGTAAAGAGTTAGTTAACTTGTTGCACGAAACATTGACACACGCATATAAAGATCAACATCAAGCATGGTTGTTATTCAAATAGACGAATTGGTCCAACATCCCATTGGTAACAGTGCTCTAGCATCTGGTTAACGTGGGACCGATGGAAAGAAACGCGCTGCTTCTAAGCCGTACACTAAATTACTAGAATAAAACTCTGTATGAAGTAAGCCCTTACTAGGGTGGAAGTTGTGGATATCGACAACAAGCGTTCATGCAGAATTAAAAATACATTACAGGAACGATCAGTTGACCGAATTGCTGGAATAACCGCCCACATCCACTGAATGCATAGCAGAAATTCTAGCTGGTAGTTATTTTGGAAAACTCGATTGGGCGTTCCATTCCCTGGGAGAGGGTAAGCCATTAAATCAAAATTCATTAGGTCAAACGCATATTCAGTTTGTCTGTAAGTAACTTCCAACGTACTGTTTGTAACAGATAGTCCTTAATCAGATGCTGGCCGTCCGAAATGCAATTTAATTCGTTCCGGCTCGCTAAGTGGATTATGATTTCGGTCGGAAGGAGATGAAAACTCATACTTTTTGTTCTGTCCGCTTTTATGACAGTGGGTTAGCTGACTCATGCTGAAAAACGTCGATTGACTCTATGACTAATGTCACTTCTGTTGTAGTAATTTCTTGTAAATGAATTTGTTTACCTGGTTTGTGTAATGAGAAACGAGAAACCATACGAGGATTGGACTGCAAAACAGAGTAGTAAGTCACCTTAACATAGTTATGCTACAGTCACGCGATCATAAGTGTAGGAATAGCTAACAAGACCAGGTCTTTCTGTGTTTGTGGTTTTTCAAAACTCAAGGAATCTGTTTTTCACATGATCCATTTCCCCCCCTCTGTTTTTTTTTTCAAGATCTACGAAGCAGGCGAGAAAATGGCCTACTGTCGTTACATCAATAAAATGCTCAAAAACGACTCCGATTGTCGACCATATCTACCTCTGGACCCATTCAATGATGATCTGTACAAGACGACTAAGAACGGCGTGGTTCTTTGTAAATTGGTCAACATCGCGTTCCCCCAGGCAATTGACGAGCGAGCAGTACACAAAAATACCATCATATTCTATCCAAGTCAAATGGTAGATAACGTACTTTTGGCGCTGACTGCAGCTCAATGTAACGGCTGTCCCGTATCTGATTTTACAGTGGATGATTTGACTAACAATTCAGCTCTATCCAGGTGTGTGATTCTTGAAGTCGTTTGGCAAATCATCAAATGTGGCTTCTTTCGTCAGCTCAACATGTACGATCACCCGGAATTGTGCAAGCTGAAGCAGACCGAAGAGGATATATTAGACCTGAAATGCGTTCCACCAGAAGACCTCCTAATGCGTTATGTGAATTTCCATTTGAAATTTGCTGGCGTGGACAAAAGACTAAACGACATTGGAATCGAACTGGCGGACTGTGTGATTTATGCACACCTGTTGCCGGCCATAGCCCCTGTAACTATCCGCGGTCGTCTAATCCCACCAGAACAAGTCCTTCTGGACGATAATATAGCTAACCGTGGCAAAGCTGTGCTACAAAATCTACGAGAAATGGAAGCCGACATGTTTCTCTGTTTGTCCGACTTCACGGACAATCAAGTTCACTTGGAATCTAGAGCTCGTCTACATCTGGCTACCATCGCTTACTTGTTCCTACAGTATCCCGGCGAACTGATCAACCCACGTCGTCTGAATGAATATCCTTCCACAGAAAGTCACTCGGAGTTGAGCAGTCGAAATTTTGAGAACAGCTGTGCCGTATCTCCATTTGTAACGCACACCTGTGCAAGCCTACGAGACGGATTAATTTCCAGACAGTTATTTGAAGTATTACGTGCTGGCTCAACAAAAGGTTTAAAGTTTATAACCGAATTCCAACAAAATCGAAAAATGGCACAGTATATCTATAATAATGCGAACATTGTGCGTTTGGTTCAAGGCTACCCGTTACCTTTACCACATTTGGACTCTGAAAGACTTTCACGGACTGATGAACCGTGTTGCCTGAGTTTGCTCCTAGAGATGGTCAGAGCCTATGTGGCCAACGATCATTATGACGAAATCGAGCTACTTCGATGGACTAACGAACAACTTTATCGGGCTGGTCGTTCGACGGAATTACGCAGTTTCAATGATCGATCGATTGCCGAAGAGAATTTATTTGCAGTCGTATTGAACAATCTGACCAATGGACTGGCTGACAGTCGACACCTAACGTCGAAAAAATTGGACAATGCAGCCTATTCAATTTCAGTGGCACACAAAGCTGGCTATCCGGTGTTCACCAGACCAGAACATTTCGTTTTTTGTAACGGAGCCTTTGTAGCCATGGCATTTGCAACTCTTCGTTGGCATGCCCCACGTCACTAAAATGTGCAAGAAAAGTTGTCTAAAGTGCTTTATAGATAGTTACTTTAATTTACATTCATTTATCGCGAAAAATGAAAAATATAGGTTTTCCCCCTTTGTGTTTCAGTTCATTGGATGAATGTTTAAACGAGTTCAGACGTGAAGAGCAATCGAGTATGACTAGTGTTAGCTGCAACATTCAAGTCTTGCTCCCCCTATGAGGCTGAAAATCAGCCGTGCGGTTCGACCTCTGACCATTTCGAGGTTTCTTGGTCAAGTTTGGTTAGCCTACGTGTTTTTAGATCATATACAACATAGTCTGTCGCTCGAAATCGATCATCTTGTACTGCTGAGTATGTAATATAATTTCACTTTAATGCAGTGCTCGTCATTGTGGTTCAGTGGGTTGTCCACTATTTCGAGGAAAGGGCCTCTAACAGCCTCGGTTGTTCTGGATTCACGATATCCAAAATGCTAAGCCGTTATAGTATTATTTAGTATGAAATTCAGTTATGATTATTTTAACTTTTAACCGGTACATGAACCATTAAATTTCATGTAGATTGAACATCACTCACAATTGATCGCAGCTATCACATTCACATAGACCATCCAATCGACCCCTTCTCAAAAGAGGCACTAGACTCGAGTCTTGTTCTCAGCAGGGCTGGTCAGTAGTGCATATCCTCGCCACTGCCGGGACTAGAACCACGGTCACGCTGTTCATGAGGCAACTGTGTTTACCACTGCGCCATTGACGTCACGTTTAGTACGACCGAATTGTCATATGTGAACGCTCAACCACTTTCGCTTGTAAGTAATGATCAGGTTGCCCGATCGTTTCGATAGGAGACACAGTAACCGTCCTGTTAACTTCAATCGATAACCCCGCGATGAGAGCGAAACTCGAGTCTAGTGATTCCTTTCGAAGGGTACCGACTGGAAAATCTATGGGAATGCGACAGCTGCGATCAATTGTGTATGTTCAACTTGAAATTAACCAAATTCCCGACCACTCGTCGGTAACCATTAAATTGTTGAAATGCGTGACCGGCAAGTTGGCAGGAATTTCACTCTCGAACGATCATAAAACAATGGCTTGCCCATTTGGGTGAAATTCCAGGAGTACGAATTAGTTCACATATCACAAAGTTCAACAGTAAGTGGAATAACTAAATTATCTTATTGACAATTTCATTTACTTCGGAAGTTCAGGAAATTTTCCCGGGTGCTCCCATAGTCTTAGTTTTAAACAAGTTATACGGTTTTTCTACAATTTTTTTCAACTATGGTAAAAATGGAATAAAGTATCATGGATTTGAAATTCCAATACCTACGGTAACCAAGTCGCTGAAAACGATGGGTCATCTTTTGGCACACGTGAATAGCGAGCTCTGCTGTGAGATGGTATGTATGTGTAATGATAGCTTGTTGTGATGGATGACCAAACAACGATATTCACCAACAAAGAGAGTTTCTAGCTAGTTCCACGGCTAGTGGACAAGGGGCGAGGCAAGTCAAATCAGACGATCATACACGGCAGTCACACTTAGACCGAGTCAAAAGAAACGGTCATATATAGCAGTCAGGGCGTTAAAACAAATCTCGTTACAAGGAACACCAGAAACGAAACGCGAGAAAACAGTCCAGAGAACACAGTGCATGGCTGCAATCTGATTGGATGGATGGGGTCATACCACCACCGACGACCATACCATCCGAACCGGGCCGACCGACCGATATGGTGTGATGCATCCTGGCTGCTTCGTTAGGAGTTGCGCTTTCTGACAATGGACTTCAAAGGTGAATTTTTAAAAACTTGAGCACTCACGCTGCTACTACCCTCGGGAACATCCCATCTGACTCTGCTGAAAAAGGTTATCTGATTTTAATCTTAGATCTTGAATGATTACATCCATCATTTCAGCTGATTGATACACACAATGTTAGCTTTGTGTGCGATGTAGTTCGAACCATATATCTGTGTAGCAGTAGACAGACTAAGGTAAACCGGTTGAATAGGCGCCCATATAATCATACATACTTTTGTTGTTTAAGTTACCACAAACAGGATATGCTCTTACTGTTTACCCCCTTCTTGTAGTTAATCACTTCTTTACACATTAGACAGTACCCATTACCCTCAAAGTATTGACAACTCAGTTCACTCAGTATTTAAACTCACGCAATATCGTGTCCAACAGCGTTTGATCTGAATCGTTGATTGTAATTTAGATATGTATACGACTACCGTCCTCTCCTTTTCACTAATATATTTTTTTTACTGAAATGTTGGGAAAGTCGTATGGTGTATGAAAGTGTCTGTGATATGGCTTTACCGGGAACTTTTCCGAATCGATTACGCACGTTGCAGAAATACTGGAATATCTTTCAACATGTAAAACGGTACAGAAAAATTTGTCAAAATTTGCATGCACCGCTCGTCTTTCTGATAATTTACGTTAATTCTGGGTGCATGACGTGTACCAATCAGTGAACATAGACATTCTTGATAATGAAACTGTTGTGGTCGCAAAAGACACTTGGCCTGAGAATTCGTTTATTGCGCAAACTCCTGTACAGGTCATGTCAAAAATTAAACCACAAACGCGTACACTCATTTGCAGGGGCAGACATGCATTCACATACATTGGGTGACAGTACGTTGTCATCCGTCTTGGTGGAACTTCTCCCCATAACGCGTACACACCATTCCGATGGTCTCTTCTTGTCCGTCGTCTTCCTGGCGTTCGGAGCTTGCCCTTTTGAATGTCACCTGTGGATAATATACTACTTGTGAGTAGTATACTACTCACAACGAAACTGCCTGTCACACAACAAAGCAAATTTATTTTTTTAAAATGCTTATTTTCCTCTAATGGTATCTTAGTCTAGACACTGCATTTCAAATATCAGGAAAATAATCAAAGAACAGTTAGATTTAGGCTGGTGCATCCATTCTAACTTTTGGCGTATGGGGTTTTCCAACATTTGGTGGAAAAAAACAACATTAGAACAGTGTTGATGAGTTATAGAAGTTTACTGTCTACGAAACAGTACACGTTGCTCCGTTTTATCGAAAACCAACATGTCTCTTCTAGATTTTTGCCAGTTCCATTTTCTAGTACCCAGTAATTTGTACCTGTGTAAGAATTTTGATCGTTCACAATATTTTTGTTTGCGGATCCTTCAGCAGATTGTGGAAAATAGATGGCCACCAAATACAAAAGCTTTTTTTGCTGAACGAGTCCATTTTCTCACCTGTAGTTTGTTTTCCTTGTCAATCACTGACAGTCGCTACAACGGTTAACCTAGAAAGAATTTCTGTACCCAGTACATAATCGCCTCTCATTCCTAAGTCAAATTTGCATTCTTGTCTGTACTACGCGGTTCTGATTTCAGTGGTATGCGTGTAGTTTACTATGGTAATCGGAAAGACATAATTGTTTCTTACAAAAAGCTGGCAGTTTCACCTAAGTCATCTAAACCTTATTTGCAGCTGAGAAATCTACCACAAGATCTGTCAAGAGCGATGCTGTTATGAACATCTTTTTCAAAATGTTCACTTTTTCTGCTACCACTGTGTTCAGTTTCATTTTTCCACTTACAGAGTGGTGATTTTCTGCACTTTACTAAATAATGCCATAGCAAAAAAATAAGGGCTTTTTTCGGGTACCTTTCCATCCCTCGTTTTTCTATAAAAAAGTATATCGAGTTCCGAACCGATTTTTCTGTCTAATAACCTAAAGGCCGAACAATAAGTAACAAGTCTTGGCAACTGTACAATCAGGACAACTTTTTCATTACTTAGTGAAAATGTTTTATAGTCCATTTATCAAATATTTTGCTTTGATTCATACAAAATTATTGTTCTACAAAGTTCATACATCGAATTGCGTGTTAAAATAATGATCTGAGTTCAGTCAACTCTGTTAACAAAAGATACAAAAGATTTTCAAGCAATTTCAGGATACCTGATTGTCGGTAGAGGTTGTTAAACTTCCATTTGTTGATTGTTACTTAAGACCTCACTGTCTACTCCAAAAAGGCCTTACTCATGCTAAATGTCTCCCTGTTTACACTGGCTTTAAGATAGTCGATAGTAGTTTCCGTTGAGAACTCAGAACAATGTGTTTAGCAATTTATATTCGTTATCATGTTCATGTAACGCGACCTGACAAGTCGTCCGCCCTTTATGAAAAATATCTCCACTCGGGGCTACGAAACAGTGAAACAGATTCTGCCGGCATACGGAGTTTGGGACTTATGTCTGTGTATCTAACTTGGAACCAATATGCAACATTTCAAATTCCATCCCCAAGTTTTGTTTCTTCATCCTTTTAAACACTAGTATACGTGTTTCATTTCCTTCTCTGTTGTAACGCATTGTGGTTAGTTTTCATGCACAACTAACCTAGTTGAATTCGCTGCTTTATTGTCAAACGAAACACGAATCACGTTAGCTCAGTGAGTTCACACAAGTGGAACACACAACGCTTGAGAAGTTTATCAGGTGTAGCATGGGAAACGAACAAAGCATTCATTTGTCTATCAAGAAAAATCATCAACCCAGTCTATCCGAACCTCGAACCACTGCATTGCAATCACACATACTTGGTGTGTGCAAGAATGCATTCACGTTTATCGATGTCAACTTTGTTTTCTAAACGCAAACGACTGAGTATGAGTGGTACCTCAACACAATGAGCCCCTGTGACATAAATAAAATCACCGGACCTGTGGATGGAATGCAGTTTATGTGCGCACATCCAGGAAAGGCGACCATTCAATAGTAACAGGGGGAACCAGGTTCAGATAAGTGCGTCTCTCAACACAATCAGAAACTTCTTTCAGCACTTGTTACAACACATGTTTGTTAGCGAAACGGACTTGTTCAACTGACTTCCAGTAGATACCCCGTAGATCTTTTTTCGAATAGATATGTTTCCTGAAGTTTTAAAAGGAATATTTTCAGTTGGTCGGTGCACCTATCCGAATTCTGGTCAACGCCATGAATGGTTTACAGTCAAAATCGAAGGATACCCTATCTTACGACAGTGTGCATGGCATCAGCGAATCTCGTAACTTTTGTGAGTCTAAACTTGCTCTGGACTATATACTATTTACACAGAGGACTTTTTTAAAGCATAACCAATGCATTAAACAGACCCTCAAGTTTACTGTCACGTTTTGATTGCGATTTTATGTTCCGATTCTCATTGCCACTGTGTTTCTCTTATTGATTTATTGAACACAGCATATTGACAACTAAATAGGACATCGCTCAAAAAGGGGAATTAGGTAAATAGGCTGAAGGTCACCTTTTCTAGCACATATCGGAGTCGATATTTTGGCAACGTTAAATTCCAGAATTGAACACCACTCACACTTGATCGCAGCCTTCGCATTCAGATAAGTCTTTCGGCAAGCCAACTTTGAAAGGAAGCACTAGACTCGAGAATCGCTCCCATTAGAACTCATCAGTAGTGCATATCCTTGTCCAGATCAGAGTTTGCACTCTGATCCATGTGTTTGTGAGACTTTTGTGTTGACCACAACGCCGGCAACCTCACAGTAGGCATGACCGAATAATCAAACCCAAACTTTCAATCACAACCTTGTATGAATAGTGTTCAGTTTGTACGATCATTTCTAGGGAAGAATGAACAGAATCACTTCGTTCTATCCAATCGATAACTCCCGTGATCAGGACTTCTCAGCTAGATTAAAGTTCCTGTCTTCACTGAACCAACTGAACATGGTTTGAATCAGTAGTGAAGCTGGAATGCTTATCGGAATGCGAAGGCTGCGATCAAGTGTGGGTGGTGTTCAGTTTTCAAATAACCTAAATCCCTGAATCTTCATTACAAATTCTAGAATATGACAGGGTATATGGTGACGTGACCGCGATATTTCTTAAATCTGTCGCCCAATTATACCGTTAGTAAATAGCCGATAAGAACAGCAAAACTCAGTCTTTTAGATACGCAGCTGCAATGCACAAGCTGAATCAGTTGTTGACTGCTAAATAAATACTCTGAACGCAATTGAGTGATAGTGTGTCAAAATGTGAATGCTTCTTAAGTTTGTACATCTGCTAAACATCGCCAAAAGGCATTCAAGGCTTGAGTTGTCAATTCGACGCTATCTGTAGCGAAATGGAACAAAGGAACCAACTAATCTTGACAGACCACTCACGGTTTACTTTCAAGCATCGATAAATATGACACAAACTTTGGAAGACAAAAGGCGACACTCTACTCGTTCCACAGCTCTGCATTTCTTGGTTCTTATACGTGTGACATGGCATTAGGACGTGTTCCATCTTTGACCCAGAGCCCAACCTTCTTCTCATGTTAACTTGACAGTCAGGCTTCAGTGTGAACGGCTGATGCAGTGCTGGACAACAAGGGCAAACGGTAACAGTAAACTTGTGGTCCTGAATCAAACCATTGACAACGAATGGTACCACCAAACTTTCACAGACACAGGTGCCACTAAAGTAGCTTGTACTGTGAAATCTTCAAGCTTAACACGTTGTTCAGAATCAAATGACAACAGTGAACGCAATCACATAGAGCACTGGACTAATAACAATTGCTTCATCTTACGACGTCGTTGGACAAGCAGAAAATGGTCAGCTAAAGATGGGAAATAGAATGCCTATCTCGCTCATTAATCGACCGAATGGGTACGATCATTATCATCACAACGTCCTTGAGTCTGATCGGAAAGTGTTGTGACTAGGGCTGCCGCTTACTTCAATAATGACTTGGAATATCCTGGAACGAGGAAACGTTGTTAAAAAGGTTAACAAGTAATGAAATAGTACTAAGCGAAAGGACTATGATTGGTATGAATGTAAGTACGACACTGACTGCAGTACACTATCATCTACGATAACGTTTCTAGCCAACGATTTAAAAGGTTACGAGGACCCCAGTTGAGCAAGACACTTACACACTTTGCTCAATTGGAACAATCAAGTTCTTCATGCTTCGTGATCATGTTGTTGCTTGATCACCAAGCCGTTTTGCTCAACTGTTGTCATAAAGTATTAGTGAGGTGATGACAATCAATTATGGACATACGATAAATTGGAAGTGAATTGCATCAATCGATTTAATCACGACAAACACAGTGTAAATGTAGGCAAGTTGTGGCGATAAACTTGATCTGATCTCATGTGTGCCATTTATATTAAACTTAACCGGGTAAATAAACAAAAAGCAATTCTCGTTTCTTCCTCTATTGATCTGAAGTCCGTCACGAAGTTAAACTCAATTCACAAATCTACCTGTACATGTAGACTGTAGTATGTTAGCTGTATATACTGAAAACACTACACATTTGAATTTTGTATCACATTACTCTGATAGCTTCTGATTAACAAAACTGAGTGCTATAACAAAACACTTACTCGAATGCTTTCTGTTATGTTTGTTATACGACGAACAAATGCACTTCAGCTTTTTCTCCTAAACTATACATCTATCTATGGAAATAAGATAACTGCTATCAATTGTAGGCGATGTTCAATCTATATGATACACCAACTCATTGTACATTGGTCAATCATTAATTGTATGTTTTCTCTTGATGCTTTATCCTCTCTTGTTTTCCACACTTTCCTATTATATTCCTATAACCTTTGCACATTGATTAGAAATTCAAATATTCGGACATGTCACACATTGAGTTATGACTGCTAGTTAGATAAACTCAACTATTTAGCCTGTACGCACCCATTCCTTTACCCATTTGGTTATCACCTCGTGTATGTAACAAAATTTTTTTCGAGTATACATCTTAACAAACAATTTTGACCTTATTCGAATTTGTTTTAAGCATTTTGTTTATGGAATCGCTGATTTTCATGTTCAATCAATTAACAGTTTCAGTTTGATTAGTATGAGGTTAACAACTGTGGAACACCAAACAAATTAGTGCGCGGATCGCGAGATTAGTGGTAATGCTACTAACCTGAGGAGGCTTATTGGTTTCCAATTGAAAAGTTGCACAATTTTCAAAACCTTTTGTGAATAGGCCACATAATTAAACGGCTGACCTGAAATGAACTAAACCGAATGCGCTTCGTTACAATTTTTTTTGCTTTAAACAGAGGCTTGGAATAAACACTCACTATAACTAATTTTAATTACGGATCCTACGGGTCATGTCCTGTGATGGTCAGTTTGGAGATATAGTAAAACCACTAAAATGAATTGTACACAGGTTTCAACGCATTCACATTTTGAGTACATATCGTGGAAAGTGCACAAACGAACGTGAGGACAAACTGATTCATCATAGAACTGTTCGTGTGAATTTCACTATAGAGGGTAAACTAACTGAAAAACGAACCAGACCTACAGGTGTTGTGAGCCAAGAACGCGGAAAACGCAAGGATTGTTCATTCGGAAACCAATACATGGATTATGCGCAACAACAACACAACAAGCAAATACACTCATTTGCATATGACATTGATTTAAGAACGTTACGGTTACTATGGTTCCCAATGCCCAGTTCACGTGTGTAAAAGAAACCATTTCATGCCAAACTGCACTCCAATGTTTTTCATGTATTTTCCTTCAACATCCAAATATACGCTCTTGCCTGGCTACTGGGTAGTAGTGTGAGTAGTATAGTGTGATCGCTCGTCCTCATTGGACTGCATAAATTTTTTCAATAAATAATTCTTGTACCACCCGCGTTGTTGGATCATAACATGAGGTATGTAAGCAATGGCATAGTGGTCAAAACCATAACCTCGCGAGTAATCTGGACTGCTGTACGATAGGATAAGTAGTGTGTTCAGTGGTCAAAATTCGCACCACACAGTCGGTTTCGTGGTTGTTGTCACTCTTCAGTTATGTGCACCCGGTAAACTTCGGCCACGTACCCTACTGTAGGAACTGCAGATGTTAAAATTTGTAAACACCAACTTACTTACTGGTTAGTAAGATGTACGATTGAACTTCACCAGGTACGTTATCTGATGGATGCAGCAACCATGAAACCGGTCGTCTGCTTCCAGAGAATTTCGGCCACTAAGCACCTACTACTTATCCTACTATACTTTATAAAATTAAAACACCATCTATGAGCTTGAGATAAACTGAGTTTCTTTACAGTTCCATTTAGAGTTCTTAACATCAGCAGTGACCTACGGACTTCACTGAGTCTGAGATAAACGGCACAACTAACTCGCAAATGAGATAGTATCTATAAGCTGGAATGAAGTTCAAGTCCCTGTCACGCTCATACTGTTCAATACTGGTGCGCTTCAACAAAAGCGAAGATAGAATCTTCTGCATTCTGTAAGACGGGTTGTCTGGGAAACCCATCTGAGGGCCCTAAACGATCATTGATTTATATCGGCTAAATTGTGCGTCCACGAACATCCGTGTGTGCTGTGTTCTAGCACCCACCAGCGCACAATGTGGCACACATAACTAGAACCGGAATGTTGGACAATGACGACCGATTTTTACCGGTTTGATTTTCCAAAATGATTGACAGCTTTGTACATTTCAGTAGATCAATACTTTGTTACCACACCCATCCACACACGCACACAAACTATCAGTGAAATCGATTGTATGTTGAAGATCAGGTAGACTTCAATTGTGTCAAACTGTATGCCCGTCTCTCTCTGTCTCTCTCAGATAAATGAGTATTAGAAAGGGATATGTAAAATTGTTTTACACTGTCGAAAATTGGAACGATTGGAATTCATTCATTTAATAAAATAGGTTGGCAACTTGTTTAGACGAGTGTTTTCTGCCGTCATGAGTACAGTGTAGTTGTGTGCGTCAGAATAGCAAAAACATGGGTTGATTGTTCCCTTCTCTGATAAATATGCGTCTTGTTTTATGCTTTGGCATTTTCTTCCGTCTATTCTTCTGATAAGTTGTGCTCGTGTACAATAACGCCAATGCTAAGGTGATCGGGAGGTGGGGTGATGTCATTGTCATCGTATTTTCTGTAAATGCGAATCAGTTGTCCTCAATCAATCTGTTGATAGTCACTGAAAACAGATCAATTAAAGACACCGCTCAGTTTTAACACTAGACTGTAGTAACCGTGAGAGGCTTGCCTCCTGTTTGCTCTGTATAATCGATCTTGTATCCGTGATGAACAGAAAGCACGACCGGATGCACGGATACAAAAAAAAAACAGCTTTTACATTGTCTCTTCCGCATGTACGGTCAAACTGGCCGACTGTACAGAATGCCTGTTGGCAGCTTTCTGATGAATCCTTAAATCGAGGCGTGACTTGTCTGACCTTTCTCCGACTAAACTAAAAGATAACATCGATAATCAAAGTATCGCTCAACAAATTAATAAGTTCTGTGAGTTCAACTTGGAGAGAAGTCCTAGTCCAGGAGTCATTGATTTGAGTTAACAGGACAGTTACTGTCTCTTCCCTCTAGGCGATCGGGTAATCGGAGCATTATTCACAAGCGAATGTAGCTCAGTGTTCACATATGATGATTTGGTCGTGCTAAATGTGAGGTAAGTGGCGCAGTGGTAAACACGGTTGCCTCACGAAAGCGTGGCCTGAGTTCTAGTTCCGGCCGTGACAAGGACATTCAGTACTAACGAGCTCTAACAAAAGCGAAAGTTGAGCTTTGTTTCTTTCAGAAAAGGGTCAACTGGGAAGTCTATGTGAATGCGATAACTGCGATCAATTGTGGGTGGTGTTCAATTCATGAAAAGGAAAACAGTTTAGTCCTAATTATCGACCTTCAGTGCATCACATTGGCAGGAAAAACGGCACAGGATGATGTGTGTCCTGATTGGCTGTTTCCTTAGTTAGAATGGACCCTGTTCAATGCCGAGTTGTGGTAATCCTAGTTTCCAGAGCGGCCGTTTGCGGAACACAGCGTGCTATAGTTTCGAGTCCATCAATCGTACCACTACCGCTATAAAAACAATTTTGAATATCCTGACTGCTGTGATGCTTTTAGTCCACCAACCACCAACCTATCTCTCCGCAATCCATGAGGCTGAAAAACATAGATTGGCACAACACTGTCTAGCTAATTGCTCCGTGTAGCGAAATGGCGGCCAATAAAGCTCAATCTTTGTTGTCCAACTCTCTAGTTGCCATGCTACGCGCGCGTTCGCGTTTATGAACCGGAATTCCGGTCCACAACACCCCCCGACTCCCGTTCACACGTCGTGTGCACTTCTGCCCGGTTTGTGTGTGTGAACGACGCCTTCTGTCGGGGGGTTTTCTGCCTGCCAGTCCTCGTCGTTGGTCCGATCACGTTGGACGATGACTTGTCCGGTCACTCGTGTTGTCCGCCATCTACCCACTATCCACTTTGACTATATTCTCTAACCGTGTCGAAATATTCCTGCGAGTGTTGGGATAATCGCGTCCCCAATCTGGTCGTCCTTCCCACTTTACCTGCCATGTCTCGTCCGTTGGTCCGATCTCGTTGAACGGTAGCTCGTCCGGTCACCCGTGTTGTCCGCGACCCGATCGCTATGGGCTTCTGGACATGCCTCGCTGCCGCGTTGATGTATTCCGTCGAGAGTTGGAATACTGGCACCTCCGGTTTGGTAATCCACTACACATGAATTGCTATCTGCAAAATTACCGGTGACAGAATAAATTCGTAACTATACTCACAGCTCTTGGTTTCCTACTTCTAATGCGTCGAGGCTAACAGTAGTCCAGTGGTAGTTCATTACCTGCTATTAGTCTCACGAGTTCGACTACAACAACAGTCCAAGCTTTCATTGTCACTCTCACATGACCGGAAATGTTGACGACAATACTGTTCATTTGTCATTCATTCAAAGTCTTGTACTCTGTAACCGGTTTTTCACTTTGCTGGAATGTGTCGAATAACAGATCAACACACGCGACCTTCTTCCTTTTTTTGCAGTACCCATATGCCAAATAAGTCATGGCCTACTGAGCTTTGAGGTTCACGTTAGTTGTCCCTTTAATTCACGTTATGTGGCTTATTTC
>JTDE01001808.1:30630-42259 GCA_014338405.1 Paragonimus skrjabini miyazakii | reverse complement strand
GGCTTGTTTCTCAACATATTTTGGCAAACATCTCATTCACCAAAATCCAAATGGAGGTGAAAGCGTTGGAGGTAAAGTTCAAAATACCCCTGACATACGTCACTAAACTGCAGAAGCAGATTCGGATCGAAGACCCTTTTGATCAACTCAATGAGCTTTCTTCAATGAATGCAGATAGTGCCAGTTGGTACAAGACAAAAACAGTTGACTTGACGTTTGAGCTTATCTCTGCACCAACCTTTCAGCATTGTTGTCTGAAGTCGAAACAGTATAATACTGTCAAGCATCTGCGAGACTGAAGTAGATTCTTTTTCTTGGGTCGAATAAGTACTCTGAAGTCGTAATCTTACAGAAGAACAACTACCGCAATGAAACGAACATAACGTTTGGAGATCACAATTAAGTTAGGCTTGACAGCAAATCAGGAATCATCGGGTTGACTGGAAAGAAGATTCCAAGACAAGTTTAGTCAGTACTTTTACACTGTATCAGCAAATTAAATTGGCCGAGACCTCAAGGCCTCACAAGACATGATCTGAAATACACAGAATAGACAGTATCCCTTTTCTGCTAAGATTGATCAAGAAAAACTTTCCTACAAGGTCGTTCTTCAAATTATTGAATTGCTATTCTCAGTCAGCAAAATGTTAATGCAAAATTGTGTCGAGGATACTTTTTACCTGGAAAATTTCTTGAAAAATGTTCCCGTAAGTTTAATAACAATGTTTTCTATATTCATTGAAGTACGTTGAAGTACTTTGTAGAAAGCTGTCGAGAGTTTGTGTGATTTTGTTCCACCACGAAATCTTTTCATCCCAATTTCTCTCGGATATGTTGGAGACTTTAGTCTTTTATGTACAGAAAACATGCGACTTGAACATGAAAAATCTCAGTTTAGGCAAGTTGATGGACTAGCTATACCCAATCCCATCGGTTCAACATTTGCCAATATATTTATAAAACTGATAGAAAGACTGCTTCAAACCATATTGATTTAATTGTATTTCATGCTCGATACACAAGCTCTGAAAGAGGAGTTCTTAACAGAAACACTTCTTGCTAATGCATATTCACAGAAGTTTATTGACATCTATAGCAAACCGAGGCACGTCAAGGTGACTGTGCACACTGCGCTAAAGAAGGATACGTCTCCATAATTGCTACTTATAGGTGACAAATTTCGATGCAGACTTCATTCCACTTTGTCTCCCGCAGCCCACGTGTGCTTGTCACAATCAACCGGCGTAGTGAGTCTCATAAATGGTGAACGTCATTCATCTACCCCTTACGCCTCATGTTTTGTATCAGTTCACTTGCAGTTACAGTTATACTTACATTAAAAGAACGCATCGATGCCTTCGTCATCGAATATCAATGGCTGGTCACTTCGATGAAACAAAGTTGCACTGTGGCTGACGTAAAACAACGTTAACCAACATCTTCGGTATTGAAGCACATCCAGATGACTGGTCCTCCGGTGTGATTACGCAACACAGGTTTTAACTTTCTGGCCGTCAGTGACATCTTAGTGATCAGCCATCGAAGATCATTTCAGCTTGCACGAAGATTATTGATTCAAACTATATCTCTGGCTTAGTGACGACCTTCCGACCCTAGCTATGTAATGACGCGTCATTCGCACCACGTTTCAATGTTTGCCTTGGGGTCATAAACGAAATGTAGACATGTCGTAGTTTGTCTTTTCTCTGGTTTGATGAACTGGATAAGAGGAACTCAATGTTTTAAGTTGCTCAACAGCCAACCATCGCGGTGGGTGGGTCGTCGCCCAGTGCAAGTAAGAATACAACGAAAACATACTAACGCATGTCCCGAATCCAAGTGTGTGTTCCAATACGGATGATAGTTCACACTGAATTTCGGGGTTTTTGACCATTTTAAATTGAACATCACCCACAATTGATCAAAATTCTTGCATTCAAATAAGCATTTCGGCCGGCCCACTTCATAAAGAAGCACTGGACTCGCAGTTCGCTCTTACTAAAGCCCATAAGCAGTGCATTTTCATGTCCTGGCAAGAATTTACACCCCAACCTCCGTGCTTGTGAGACTAGCATGTTAACCATTGTGGGTAACCGCTGTGGAATTGTAGTTAACAGGCTAGTCTCAAAACACGAGAGTCAGAGTGTAAACTCCGATCCGGACAACGATATGCATTACATATGAGCTCTAATAACAGCGAAATTTCAGTCTCTTGCTTCTTTACGAAGTGGATCAATCGAAAAACGCTTAGTTGAATGCAAGAACTGTGGTCGATTGTGAATGGTGTTCAGTTTGAAAAATGGCAATCTCAAATGAGGCCACGCAACTCGTAACTAGCTGTCATTAAGTCACACAAAACCAGATTTGATTGGAAGAGGGACGGTGCCAAGTAAAACAGCGACACAGGATGTTTGAAATTAGTACTGGCTAAAATTAATCTGTGATTCACGTACACTTGCAACAGTCACCCACTATTATGCGAACTGTGTGAGCCTAACTCAAACCTATCACCTAAACGAAATTCGGTGTCTCCGAATGGACCAATTTAGACGTTTATATCTCCTACCCAAATGACTATATCACAAATGCATGTCAACATAAGGTAAACATTAAAAGACATTACTGTCAGCGATCACACTGTCGTCATTTGGAGCGTAGGCAGATATAATGAAAAGACTTCGGAAAATTAGGTGTTTAGGGGTCGTTTTGACAGAATCTTCCAAGCGAACGGCACAAAGCCTACTGGTATGTTGGGTTTCGTTGTACTATCGCGGTCGTCATGCTGAAGACCATACCTACTGCAGCCAAAAGGTGAAGCGGCTGCCACAAAATAACCCAAGTTGCACAATCAACGTAGAATAGACAGTACGGGTGCAGTCACTTCGATACATCGATTAGTGTCCTGAAGTCTAGTCTGATGGAGAGCGGCATGCTGACGTGTTTGTTTCATAGTGCGAACGTTGACAGCCCTCATACTAACTAGTGTTCTAGATCGAAGCAGGGGACGATGGAAACCAGCGGCTGAGTGGTATGAACTGAGACTTCCCGAATCAGTTTTACTGTGATTAACTGTATCTGTTATGGGAGCTACAGAATAATTACTAGAAATTATAGATGAGAAGGGCCCGAGAGGTAAACTGAATAACGTTGTGATGGCGGTGGGGGTGGGGATCAACGTAAGGTCAGTATTGCATATTCACTATGCTGCGTGCAGCAGATAAGAAGACCCTATTTATGCTGCATGATGACCGATGTGATTTGTGAGTGGTAGTGTTGTGAGTAGTCATGATTGTATAATACAACGTCTGTAACATAAAATGACAAAACAGCTGAATGAGAGTTTGTTCATTTCAAGGACAAAGGATGACTTGTTGGGCGCTGCTGGCATCAGTAGACCAATGGACATGATTTGGTTGAGAACGGCCATTCGTAGTATCTTGAAGAAGAGTAACTGAAAGTCCCGGAAAGTTCCACAGCTAACTGCTTAACACAGATGTGAATAGGGAGACATGTGTAGTAGACATATGAATAGAGGACGGTTGTCTTCGGGGGTAAACAATATCATTCCCGTTGGGCCTGATAGATAGACGTATAGGTGACGTTGTTTGAGAAATGACTTAACATCTGCACCCGTTCGAAGATGGACCTTCAATGGTCAAAGGGCGCGTTCAGCGAATGCTAATCCGGAAGAAAAACATGTATAACCTTATTTGCTCAGACTTCCATTCCTTCTCCTACCATTCCTGAGTCTATGCCTACCGGTCACTGGACTTTCTGACAGAGAGTGTGCTTTGTACCTGCTGTTAAGTCAATCAAAATCCGGCATACTTGTAAGCACATTGATTCAGTGACCTGGTCTACAACTAGACTGGTTATACACCCAACTGAAAACAGTCGGTCAGATATGTGTACAGACGCAGATGTACTCATATATCACAATTTGAACCAGTGAACACTACTCAGGGAGCTTGGAATAAAATGCAGTAGTCGCCACAGCATCCGCTGCCTAATTAAGTGCATAAATGGTGCTTTATAGTTTTCAAAAAGAATGCAGACCTCACTTCATTTCAGAGTGTCATACCCATACTGTAATCTGAAATATCCGTGTAAGCTTAAGGCCTGGAAACTTTAACTTATTGCTATCTGACTCTTTTTTCAACGTTCGACTAAAAGGGTTCATCAAACTATGTACAAAAAGTATGACTTCTATCAATAAAAATAAACGGAATATGAGTGTATCACATGAGACTTTGTAGACAGGACAAATAAAAAGTTTGAAAACCATCAAATAAAAGTGCTATTGTGGGGGACTGTCAGGCAAGAAGTGCGAGCATTCCAACTCTCGGCGGAATACCCCAACACAGGGGGAGGTGCGTTCAAAAACCCACGGTGAGCGGATGGAGAACGCCGTGGGCGACCGGATGAGTCATCGCTCGACCGGATCGGACCAACGAGCGAGAAGTGGCAGCCGAAATAGGATGGATGATCAAATTGAAGGCGTGGTTATTCCAACAATGTCAGGAATATATCGACACGGCTGGAGAGTACGTTAAAAGCCTACAGTAGATTGACGGAGTACAACACAAGAGACCAGACAAACCATCGCCCAACGAAATCGGATCAACGGACGTGAAATGGCAGGCAGAAAACCCCCGGGTAGAAGTGCACACGACGCGCGAACGGAAACCTGGGGGTGTTGTGGACTGGAATGCTGACTCATAAACGCGAGCGCGCGCGTAGCATGGGAACTAGCGTGTTGGACAATAAAGATTGTGCTTTATTGGACGCCTTTTCGCTACACTATGCCTTTCGGTTTCTAACCGACCTGATTACCTACGTTGAAAATGTCCTATCATTATACAAAGTGAAACTATCGACGAAACGTTATGTTTTCATATGAAGTTGAATTTTCTATGAAAACTTTACGGTAGTGAATATTGAAAACGCTTTGTTATGACTTACTCATATCTACAAGTGTATCCTCCTACACTGTAGTTAGTGAGCCTACCGATTTTCCGGGTGCACATTTATGATAATTCATACCATCTTTTTTGTATGGTTTTCACCCCCATGGTCACCAACTGTTCTAAACGCCTATATGGACAGAGAGGCAGCACAGTGACTACCTCCGTGAAGTACAGCTGTTAGCCAAACGCACCTTTTTGACGTAACTGTTTTATGATGCGCCTTTGTAAACCCATACTTTACAATAATCGGTTTCATCCATTCTTTGATGCATTAGGTACAGATAATCTAAAAGAAATTCGCATTGTGTGTTAAATGCTTATCTACCATTTACTACCTGTGTTTTTGACGTGGCTTGGGACGACAGTGTGTAGATAATCCGTATGTGACATGTTCAGATTCAGTTAGACTGAGTGCACAGTCATCCACCCATGCCCAATTTGTGAGTTACAAGGAAAAAGACATTCCACTACTGTGGTATAAATGGTTCACAAAACGAACGAAACCGGACAGGAAATCCTTGCCTGTGGGCGAACACCACGGAACATTACATAGTTATCACTTGAAGATTTTGTTAAGAATTCACAAATCAATAAATTCCGTTTTGGTTACCTCTAATTGGCGGCATTGATCCTGTGCCGTCTTTGGATATGACAACAATATCATGAGAGAGAATACGCTGTAGGCGAGACTACGGAATCACACACAATGTTCGGGTTTATTTTTGCTCGTATATGCAGGATACAATGTGTTGAACAAGTGTCAACACAAACACACCAGTTGGTTCACACAATCAGGTACGCACCCAATCGCTCGCAAAGATAAAACTCAGTTCAGTGTAGGCTATGTGAACGTGATTTGGACAGATGAGAAACATCAGGCTGTTCAACTCCCGTAATGTGATGTAGGTCAGTTCGGTGTAAACAAAGCTAAACTTTCTATCAACAAAATTAGTGCATTCGGTTAGTGCCAGAGTGCGATTAACATGCTTGATCGGCATATAGTTGATTGGACAGACGGCGATGATAAGAATATTACATTTCACAACATTTTCTCACTGTCATCCGGACTTTTCTTTTGAGACAGGTGAAAAATTTACTTACTTCAATCATTTCTGAGTGTGGTTACGTAAGTGGCACAGAATCGGTTTACACGAAACATGTATGAACGTGTGAATGAATGTGGACCCGTAACCTACAAGTCGCTGAGTTCAACATGGCCATTATTTCAAAACTCATTGTCCCGTACAGAACAGAGGAAGGTCGAATGTTCACATATTCTTCTATGTGCTGATTGAACAATGAAAGTTGTTGGACAGTTCTTAGGTGTAAACAAACTGTCCTAGGATATAGGTAAAGTGAATATGTAGGAAAACACTGTAATGAATCGTGACAATATCTGACAAATAAGTACATTGAGGCAGTATGCTGATGCAATCGGCAACCACATCTACAAATAGTCACTAATAACAGGCAACCGCTCGTCTGGTATCTGGTGGAAACAGGTTCAGGAGGTGAACCTTTGGCTGACCTTAACGTATATTCCATCTGACTCACCCGTAAACACGGAGTTAGCCAGTACTTTCCACAGCGAATAGGTCTTGAGTGAAGTGTATATTTTTATACACATAAACCTGCTCGTTCTTGGGTAATGGTAAATCAGTTAACGAGCAATCAAGCTGTAAGTTGAAAATTGTCCAAATACTGGCTAAAATGCAAATGTCTTAGTATCCTATCTTCGGAAGCCTTCAATAATTCAGATTTCTGCTACTTGGGTTGCAATTTGTCAACAGACTTGTCCACGAACTGCGAGTTACGAGCTTGCGTGGCTATGGCTAGTGCTGCTTTCGGACGCCTTGAAAGATGTGTCTGGAAGAAGCGCAGCCTAAAAATGGCCAGTAAGCTCTGTGTTTACCAATCAATGGTACTGTCTGTTTTGTTGTACGGCAGTGAAACTTGGACACTGTATAAGCGGAAGGTGCACTATCTGAGCCGTTTTCATTTGCAATGCCTAAGACACATTTTGGGTATTCGGTGGTCGGAAATTGTTCCGGGCACTGAGGTACTGCGGCGGGCGGACAAAGACGGAATGGAAGCCGTGCTGATGCTAAATCAGCTTCGTTGGCTATGTCGCGTCCTTCGTATGGGTGATGACCATATTCCGAAGCAGTTACTGTATGAAAAACTGAAATCAAGTAAGCGATATCTTGATGGTCTAAATCTGAGATACGAAGATGATGTGCAGGTAAGTCTTTCACGCTGTAAAATTGATTTTAGATGTTGGAAAAACTTAGCGTTGAACCAGACGGCCTGGAGGACTAATACCCGAACGGATGTCCGAAAGTTTAGTGAACAATTATCACGCGGCATGAAAGTGAAGCGCGTGGTACGTGAGAGAACCATGAGTGTCATAGGTCATGGTGACATGATTATATGGCGTTGCGATATGTGCGGCCGCCAATGCGCTGGCCGTTTCGGATTAGTAGGTCATCAACTTACCCACAGTACACCGTCGGCCAGGGGAAAACGAATACGTTAGGTTACTGATGAGTAGTCGGGGGTTCGTTTAGTTTCCATGCTGAATACCATTCAATTTGTCGCAGTCTTTCCATTCAGATATACTTTCAAGCCAGCCTCTTTTAAAAACAGTACCAAACTCGAGTTTTGCTCTTGTTTACATTTAACACGACCGGTGTTACTGTTTACTGGATGCATGTATCCTAAAGTTATTTTAACATGTTTTGACTATGACATCAGCCAGATAGTAAAACATGCCATGACCGAAGAAGGAGCGATATTGTTTCGACGTGGGACGTATGTGTTGGAACCATTTTTTTGGGAGATTAGTGAGTTCCTCGTCACACGAGACGCGACGAATCAATCTACTGATATAATAATAAGCTTTTACCAGGTATCCAGAGTAGGCAATTCACTTGTTTGTTATTTAGAATGGGTCTCAAGCCAAGACATTTGGTTTACTCAAAGTTTACGTATCACTCACCAGGACCTTTCAAAATGAACTTTTCTTGTTACTGGAGTTCATATAGCCCTACTCAGATATCCGTAAGATGTGAGCTTTTGCTCACCAATACGACAGTGGATGCGTTCATGAACAACGAAAATGGACCTAGTAATAATTTCATAAGCGGGTTAGGAACATCATCAAGGTACTGTCAGTATAATCTTATTGGAGATGTCCAGTGAAAGCGTTGGGTTTAATCTTGTATAACTCTATTGAGTTAGGCACCCCTTAAGACTTCGTGTAGGCCACTTTGAAATGAAAAGGCAATTATCCTGCTTTACTGTTAGTAGTATGTAGAAATGAATCTTTCAGGGAATGGCTGACAGTATACCTTAACCTTGGAAGTCATTTGATCCGCCATATGTTCAAACATATTTACTAATAAGTTGAAATACTTCTTTTTCCGACTTGCCAAACGTTGCACCATGTGACACTGCCGAATTGGGAGTAATCTATTTCCACTAACTACTTTCTTTTAGAAGTCAAAATAACTGCTCATGCACGTTCGAGTGATCAGCTTGTTCGAACAGTGTCTGAATCATACCGTGTGTTTAGACCCTTTGGCTGATAAGCGATGACCCGTGTACCGTTCAGCTGATTCATACATTTAGTAGTAAAAGTAGTGTACATCCGTTTTTGTTACTTTCCAAAGTGGTTCAATAACAAATAGACGTGTAGTAAGTTATTACTACTATGATCCGTATGAGTTCACCAAGTTGTGCGTGAAAAATAAGCAGTGGGATGTACCATACAACATTCTCTGAAGAGAATTAGATAGTCTAGTAGGTTACAACGGGATGTCAGTTGTCGCATAAACGCTGGATGTTTGTGGATAGTTTAGTGTTGAATATTTATAAAAATGAATTGTCCACTGGTAAACATTATGTTTTTACTTACTCGTCATCCAGATGAGAAGGTCCGCTTAGACTGGACGGATCAAGATAACAGGCTTCTTTTCCTAAAACGCTTTATCTCATTTTCATTACTAGTTTCAGTATCTCGCGCTTAGATATTGTATCACAGTAGCTATACGCTAGACAACAAAACATGAATTGCTTTCATTGTGGTCTGGTTTTCTATTTAAGAAATATAGCATCATGCCATCATCACTTCAGACGTTGGTAAGCTAAAAATAACCTGAATAACAAGGTATGAACGACAAGAAATGGGCAACAATTTGTTTGTATCGGTTGAAGCTGATAGCTAACTAACAAGCAGACCAACGGTTGTCATAGAAAAAAGGTCATTCTTCGAGTTAGTTAAAACCCACAGTTGCGATTCGTGGGCTTCTAAAAGAGTCAATGCAGAAGCATAAATAACCGGTCAGAGTAACCTATCGACCATGGTTTCCGTAGTAGACACTTTCATAACAATTTACATTTCTGAATAGTTCAGAGTGCAGACTGGTTCATTGTGATGCGATTTCTGTTTAGATTGACTGAAATGATCGATGCACTTTAGGTACCGCACTCTCACTAAACTATTCAGAAAGCCTGGCAGCTTGTATGAAAATAGCCAACTCAGAATACAGATTAAGAAGACATTAAAAACCCTGATCATCACAAAACTCCAACCCGATGAATAGCTGAAAAGACATGAGATGCCAACAGTCATTCCAATTCAAATCGCTCAATCTGGTATCCATTACAGACCCAAACAATGGTCAGTCTACAGATCAGGTACTCGTTACTAGCCCAAGGGGACCAAGCAACAAACAAAAATCCTAGTATGTATATTTGTTTAACTAAGTGTACCGATCGAATAAAATCATGAAAACAAGATCTATGCACTAATTCTTCCTCGCTGATTAGATATTCAATAACACGACTTATCTCCAACAACAGTGGCATTCCAATTTCTTTGCTCACACAATATTCCACTCTTTTCTTCGGGTTATGTTATTTCTGATCAGTTACTATCCTATGATGCTTAACCTAAGCGGATAACTTCTTAACAACTCTCATGTACCATGTCATTAAGTGAATGTCTGATCACTTTTATTTGTAGCCAGTAAATAAAATTAACAGTAACAAAACAATGTAAAATAATTGTCTGACTGGTTAGCACGTTGGTATACAATCAAAATTTGAAGCCATTAATTCTCATGGAAACCATGTTGATCAAGTGGTATCGACCATTTCTCTGTTCGTAAAAGTTAGTGAGAGAATCAGTAACACTATCATGGAATATGTCCTGATTTTATTAGTATACATAATGTTTGACTGCTATTCTTGTCGTCATACCCTCGTTACACATGATCGATGGGTTCATATGTGTTCGACCGACGAAAATAAACAAACTGATAGCATCTGGCAACATTTTTTTCTTTGCTGTGTTGACTATTGTTTATTTAATTAATGTCGCGCCGTTTGTCAAACAAACGTCTCACAGTACAGGTGAACCACCAAGGCGGGCCCCAATTTTCCGATGTATGCTCATTATTAAAATCTCTGGAACTTCTTTCTAGTGGCAACATCATGATGGCCAACGTGATACTAACAGATATGCAAAGACGAGAATGCTTATGCATCAACTTGACGACGACTGGGACCTAACGAAATTGTAGTACAACTTATGCTAATTTCGTCGTGCACAAGCTCAAGTTGTCTGATAAGTTGCATTGAATTGACTTGTGTCTGTGGGACGCATCGGAGCCCATCTACAATGCTTGCAGGTAAGGAATACACGCAGGCATATATCACATGGTTAGCGCATGATTCGCGCTCAACGGCCACATGTGTTCTAATTCATCACAACGGACAGGATGGATTAATTGCCTGGTGAATACAAATATTGTGTTTCTGTTTATCGGCATCAGTTGTCCAATTGCGCTCAGTACCAGTGGGATTCAGTTGGGTCTAGACTGCATGAGCAGTTGACCTTGACACCCGAATGCTCAGTCGTGTATGATACATTTCGGAGTGCCTTTTTGGTGCAACCACTATTCAGGATGACCGAGAAGATTTAAAGCTGTCTGTAAGACCACGATCGCCTGTGCAACAACAGATCTATACGGATGAATGGGAATAGCCACCAATTAGTCGTGTTTCCGGTGAATTTTGCCCATCAATCATGGTACTTTTAAAACCTGCGATACACTGTTTTAGCGTTTTCCATCGCAAAGACATTTCCAACGCGTAAAGTATGCGGATACCTCAGTTGTTCTTAACCGCCCAAACAACAAACGAAAATCTTACACAATCTAGGCACACTCATAGGCTATGCATTAGTTTACTCATGGCTAACTTCCAAAAGTTAGGAAGTGTAAAATAAATTTGTGGTTGTTCTAAATAGAGCATTCTCCGTTCACTGAGAAGATGGGCATTTTCGGTTATGTCCCCATCGTTTCACCATTCATCGCCTGCATACAGCATCGTTCGGCATGACCAACAAAGCCAGCACAGTGGTTCCCGGTGACGTCGCACATAGCAGAGATGACTACTCTTTCCAGGATCCCCATTCTCCACTCCTGTTGACTTTGCACACTCCGAGGATCTCCGTTTATTATCGTCTCGTGGTGCACCTGCAGTTGCCTTTTAACTCTTGCTTTCACCATGCTCCAGACATTCTCAATTGGGTTCAACATGAGCGAATAGGGTGCCAGTCGTAAGAGTTGTCCTCCATTATATAACTCCTCAGTAAA
>JTDE01001808.1:5285-23040 GCA_014338405.1 Paragonimus skrjabini miyazakii | reverse complement strand
GTTGTGAAGGCCGTCATGTGGTCCAATCATTGGTCTGTGCCCTCTGCCCCATATGGGCTGGACTCTATACCCTGATTGGACCGCGTGACGGCCTTCACAACTCAAGCGCTCCCTCGGACAATGTCCAAGCGCAGCAGCCAATGCGTGCAATCGCAATCAACAAGGCAGCAGAATATGAGTCCACTAGACCAATCATAAGCCACTTCCACAGCCTGAAAATACAATGGAGACATTCTAATGCACCGAAACGAAAGGCTTTTACACGAACGATACATTCTTATGCCTAAAGGAGAAACCAGTATGGAAAAAGGTATAGAGGCACCGGGATCCAAATGCGCATGAAGTTAAATGATTTGTCAAATTTCGGACGTGCCGGTAAATGTTTACGTAGGTCTGAACGCGTGGTGAATTTCATAACACTGAAGATAGGTTTCGTGCGTTGACCCGTTTGGGCTCGCATTTGTATTGACAAGAGTCAATGTTTTGTTAGTAGTAGTCAAGATGTCAATAAGTTTGTCATCCGGAAGTTCCCGGGTTGGAGCCATAGATAGGTAAGACCGCTTCTCTGCCACGGACCACTCATAGGCACTAATCTATGGCTGTACCACCTTATCACCAGGTTTTGTTGGTCAATTTTGGAGGATGCTACGTTGTATCGTTAGGCAAATGATCTCTACATTCCTAGATCTTCACTGAACTGTCCTTGTTCCGCCATCTCCGATCGCGCAAAAAGTAGTAAAAAGTGTCGCATTTGTTGCGATGAACATCCTACAGTACTGATCAAAGACAACAGTATGGCACACATAACATTTTGACAGTAATAAACACAAGATTATTATATCAAGATGACTGTAATTACCCCGCCCCTTCCCTTCTTCCCTCAATCCAAGAGAGGGTACAGATGTTTCTGACAACCGACAAAACGCATTAGTTACCAAATCAGTTGGTTCCAAACAACCGAGCCTCAAGACATTTCACATAAACGTTCTGATGCGGGTACGCCTTTTCAGAAATCATTATTCCGACATGGGGTTCCGTATGCCAGAACCAAACTTTTCAAATTCTGATTCAGTTCTACCAATCCGATCGATACGACCGGGATACGTGAACCCCTGTGGTACATTTGGACACTTCTGGTACAAGTCACTGATCAATGTTTCCGGTGACCGACAGAGTAATTCGGACAACATACCTCCTATAACCGACTTTTCAAAAGAAGTGGAATTACCCACTCAGAAATTATGTCATTCGAATAGCATTCGCGACGAGTAAGTTGACTGACGTTCAGGCCTACAAGATGAGCACACTGATACACCTTAAAAAGAGAATTGTCCATTAAATCGATCATCAGTTGCACCAAATTAACTAAACATATAACCAGAGTTCAGGCACGGAGTACAAACCGACGTCCTGGGCACCCACGAAACTTGTACCTTGCCCCATCATTTGTTGAAACAGTGATAGTTAGTTTTCCTGTTATGGTGTTAGTGATCGAAACTCCCTCACGTACTGTCTTAGGACCTTCAGTGGATATGATTCTGGACACTAACGACTGGTCGTGAAGTGGACCAGTTAGACAACGAACCTGGCCATGTTGCACTCATTAGGGCAGCATTAAATCAGCTTCAGCAATGTTCTGAAAATGACTCATTTCAACCATTGTTCGTGCCTTTGACGTTATCGCATAACGATCAGCTTATCCCGACCCTGTCAGACCATTATCTACATTTGCGGAAAACGATTTTTCGTCACTTGGAGATCGTCAACGCGACGGCGCCACATCATGAGGATCAAAAACAGCCGCCATCTACGGCCAGTCCAATTTGGACATATACAAAAGCATTACAAGTGAAGGAAAGGTGCGCCGTAGCGGGGATACTGGCCGGTTGATGGAGAAATGCCTTGATTGACAATGAACAGAAACTCTTCGGATTATTGGAATACGATCCTTGATAACCCGGAGATTCTAAATGGAGTGTGACTCCGTGATTGTAATCTTATCGCTGTAATCTCAGAAACTGAAGTCACCAAGGCAACCCATTTCATGGAAGGGTTTTCGCCTAGACCCTACCACCTCACACCTACCAACGTAACTCATCTCGCACCTAAACCATCGATAGCGTATTTCAACTTGCCGTTGATTGCTTAACTCCATACGCAGTTGAGCACTGCTTGCATAACATTCTGGCTTCCGTCCACTCCCTATGTGTTCGGTAGCCACAAGGCGGTCGCATAAAATCCAATTCAATTGTTGGGTACCTTTGCTTCCCAAGATCGACCACACTTCGGGTTCCTGCAGCGAGATGGGGTATTTGAAATGACAACTACTCTTCACAGTTTGCACCGACGTTTTCATTTAAGAAGTAAAAAGGTGTTTTAACGAACAGTCTGTTTTCGGCTATTCATCATCGGGCTAATTACATAACATTTTATATCATCATGGTTGTCAAGCGATCAAAATCAAAAGCAATTAGTCACATACTTACATCACGCGGTTGTGAATTGGAGGCCAATTAGGTGACAAAATTGATCACCGGGGGTGTCCAGTCAGTCATGGGAGGCCCTGATAACCGTAGGGCCTGTATAAATTTCTTCTGAGCGCACAACTATGGATTGCGCGACCGAATTCCGATCGCTTCCGCAGTGTCCAGAATACGAAATTTGACTCCTCTGGATTGACGATCGGGCGGGTGGTAAATGGACTGGAAAACCATTCCGGGTGAGACTTGGTGCCCTGAGTCAACAAGGTGCACCAGAACTGCACTCGAAATGGACTTCACCCCGCCTTTAGTCAACCACGCGGGGTGATGTTCACGTATCCTCTGAGAAAGGCGCCTGGTCGTGCGACCGACGTAACCTGCTCCACAAGAGCATGTGAAAGAGTAAACACAAAATGAGGTCACATATTTAGGCAACGTACCTTTGAGTTGTACGTGGACAACCGGGTCGGATCTGAACGAGATTCGTAGTTGTGCCGCACTGAAGGTCTTTTTGATTGTGTTACTTATTCTACGAGTCACCAGTTCAGACAACGTCTCGCCTTTGTAGCCTAGCGTAATATAAACCAACTTCCTTTCCGCAGATGGGAGCTTAACTCTCGATTGTCAGTACCACATGTCCATCGACGAATTTTACAGGATAGGCCTTCTCTGCGCCGTAAAAACACCATTTTGCCTCAATCATGTCATTAGTGCATATCCTCATAGCTCTGTATCTTAAACTACGAACGAGGTTTCTATTCTGTTTGAAGGGTACGTAACTGAAAAAGTGAGTGTACTGGCCATTTCGAGTCCCCTTCCTGTGAATACCCTTCTGAACTGAACCGTCTGCACGACGACTCAGTGACATATCTAAGAAGGATATTCGTCCATCTTTCTCGGTCTCAAGTGTAAAGTTGAGATTAGGGTGTGCTGTGTTCGCCTCAGCAAGTAGGCTATCAAGATCCACAGTTTCGTCAACTACACAGATGATATCGTCTACGTATCTGTTGTAGAGAGTGCTATTGTCAACAAATCCATGCAGTGTAGTTCTTTCTAACATTGCCATGAAGATATCTGCCAACAGTGGGCCTAACGGTGACCCCATCGCAACGCCGTCTTTCTGACAGTACCTTTTCCCATCAATCCGAAATTGTACATTCTGCGTGCACGTTAATATCAGCTGTTTGAGCGTGTCTTCGGGCAGGCCCACATTTATACCTTCGGAACGAATAAACCCGCGGAGATAGTCAACGGTTTCCACAAGTGGTACATTCGTGAACAGAGCTTACATCGAGAGAAGACACCTTGTTTTCCACATTCACCGACCGGATAGAATCAAAGAACTCAACCCGAACGGGTTCTAGCAACTCTGTTAGCCACTGTACAATCGAATGGTATGGAGAATTACACATGTCAAGAATAGAGCGTCATGGCCATTCCTCTTTGTGAACCTTCGATAAACCATACAGTCGGGGCATTATGGTTGTAGTTAGTCGAATTCGTTCAAATGTCGCGGAGTTTATCAGACCCTGCTGTTTTAGGTTTCTTACAATTCAAGAGGTGCTCTTCTCGATCGCATCGGTCCTATCTTTTTTCATTTAGAATATTGTTAAATTTAGACGAATCACTCAAGATATCAGTCATTTTCTTGAGGTAAGTCGATCTGTCCATTAAAACAATTCCTGCACCCTTGTCAGAGATTGACAACAGGACATCATTATCTCTTCACAAATCGTTCAGGTTTTGGATATGCCGTTTCGTCAGAATACTGCATAAGCACGGTCTAGCGTTGAGTTAGACAGGATGTGTTAAATAGAGTGGTTTTGAAGTGTTCTGCATTGAGTTCTGATGACGGAACCAGTACGGACCCTACGGTTATCAGGGCCTCCCATGACTGACTGCAAATCCCCGGTGGTCAATTTTGTCACCTAATTAGCCTCCAATTCACAATATCGTGACGTAATCATGTGATTAATTGCCTTTGATTTTGATAGCTTGACAACCATGATGATATAAAATGTTATGTAATTAGCCCGATGATGAATAGTCGAAAACAGACTGTTCTCCAAAACACGTTTTAACTCCTAATGAACTCATGGAACTATTCCAATAGTTGAATTCTCATATAACACATCGCGATTGTTTGCTTGCGAACATTGAAATATTTAGAGCTTTCGACCGAATGTTAACTGTGTAGAAAGAGCAACCACTACCCACGTTTCAGCCATCATAGCACGTAACTACCTACGTTCACGTTACAAATCCCAATCCCAAAAAGGGTGATCGTCAATGGGACCGTCTACCTTTAATGTTTATAATGATTTCGAATGAACCTCCTTTGAGTTTGACTTTGTTTTAAACAAATCCGGCAGCCAATTAGACTGGCATATGCGGAAGATATACTATCGGATCCCTCGAGAGACATGTTGGCGACCGGTCCGTAGAATAGTTCACTTGAAATCGGTTTGATCGTGGGCCACTCGAAGGCCGAATGCATTCACAAAAGATGTGGTGGAAAAGATGTACCACCGTTCTAAACGACCGATCCTTAGAAATAAACAGAAACATCCTATATTCAAGGTACATGGTAAACTGCTCAAATGGAAGGGAATCTTGTCAACTGCAGCTGTTGGTCTATTAGGAATACTACGAGGTGACAACGGTGCCGCCAGAACAAGAATAGATAATCGAAATCTTGCAGGCTCATCTACTACCGAGATAAACTAGTGAGTTGTCTCAGCGTCGTTCATAAAAAAGCTTGTCCATACATCAAGCAGTAACGACGAACATTAAGGTATGTCTTCGGTTGCCCAGACATGCCAAACGCTTTTTTGTTCCGATACCAAATCCGGTGGGCTCAAGGTACTTCATCATCAATCTCGTATGCCTCTGAATAGATCTCGTACTGAAAAGCACTTACCATTAACAAATAGGACTCTATAACGGGTTCTACACGATCTCTCATCCCAGCCATTTCAACGACGCGCCATTACGACCGAAGAATCAAACCAAGTAGAGCAGGAAGCAACCTACAACGGCACTTGCACGCAACAGTCTCACAACTTCTCCAGGATGTTTCCCGGCCTACATATCACAGCTAGGCAGTGTGAAGCTGACGCGTTGCCCACGAAAATCCATCACCCACACGGCCGCCCCAAATCGACGGAAGAACTAAAGTGACGATGTGGTATCAATCATGAAAGTCTGTTTCGCAGACTCTAGTCATGCTCTTTGCCTACACTGACCGGTGCAGATGACACAACTGCATTAATAATTGACATTAATAATTGACAAACAAAACCTATCAACGATCCCAGGACGTCATATCCTGACGGCCAACCCATTTAAATCCGACGTCTTTACATTGAAAGACGGTGAGACCCCCCGTTGTCGAGGTGGCTATTTGTGACCAGCACAGAATGGGTCAGTCAAATTGAAATAAAATAAATACGGTTCTCAACAAGTAGTCCAATGCATTTCTCAATTCCAGGAATCACCTGTTCTTCAAAATATCGCAGTCTTACCATGGTCAACAAGAAGTTTCGTACATTTATCAGCATACAAATCCCACATCAAGATTAAACTTCAGACTGATGTATTTATACAAGGCAAACTCAAAATACTCGATTTATACGAGAGGGGTACCTAGCACACGTGACATAACCACATAACTTTTGAGGGCTTTGCATTCTTGATACGCCAACTCAAATATGAATCAAAATATCGAAACATGTCTCTTATTTACGCGGGGGCATCATGCCTCACCTTGGCGAATTGTGTGGATTCTAAATCTGGATGTACGCTCTTCGTTGAATGCGAATGGTTAATGCTACTCGGGAGATTGCGTTTCCTGATTGTTCAATACTGTTGTGTGCCGACTGTTGCACCACACAGTGCATGTCAAAATAAGCGATTGGTGTAAGTCGTCTGCATGTGTGAACGCGGGTGTTGTGTCAGACAGTCACTACATGACCGAACGGCTAGTTCCACATCATAGGATTGGCTGGAACCGCTAGCGAAGCAAGCACCGGTTAACTCAACCGTTGAGACTAAAGTTGAAGCTGTAATTATACTTTAGATTCAACACGGGTCACAGGTTTTCGACTACAGGTATAGAGCATGCTGAAGTTCGGAGTGGCGAATTCGACAACTAGTAACGCGGCCGAGAGCTTAAGCCCATTATCCCGAGTGCCCCGGCTGTCCTAATGAGCACAATGACTGTCGATTCTGGCCAAAACCAATGGAAATTACGTTCGGACCATTACAAGTGAAACTGAGAGTACGATGGCAGAAGGGTCCGCCGGAGAGCTCGAACCAGCGAACCTCTACACCCAGTCCCTCGACTCTACCACTCGGCAACCAGTGGCCTGCACAACGTCAGTCTCAACTGCTCCCATACCTATACTCTATTGGTCAAACTACTGTACTGTAGGTGCCTTATATATATCCACACGCACTGATTACACTAAATAGTGGCCGAACATTTCTCACATTGCTACAAGTAACACTGAGTTGGCACTACGAAATCTCCCCTTTGTTCATTTTGTACCGCCTGACTGAATTGACTACGCTACCGCATTATGGACTAATATCTGCTGACGGTTAAATGCCATACCCAGATTTCACTTGGTTGTAAGCTGTATAATGTGTTAACCATTACTTATTTATGTACAAAACCAGTTCTATCCGAGTAAACCTTTAAAATTTCGTCTTGTTCTATCCCGAATCAAAAAGTTTACAGCTGCCCCGATAGACTGCGTATCATTATAGACAGCAACACATCAGTGGTTCACACTGATGCTTAACTGCCACACAACCATGAAGAAACAAACCCTGTTTAGGAAGAAAGAAAAAAGGGAGAGGGAAGGGGACCTAATCGCTAAAAATAGCTACGTCCAAATTCAAACATACAACATCAAGGCGCCTACACCTTGCAAACAAACAACCGAGCTGTAAGTGAAAGTAAGGCGTCATCAACAAGACAGCTTCCTTGCGGCTTTCACTGCCCCGTGTCATTAAGTGCACTCACTTCACAGACAACTCGGACAAACAACGACAACATTCACGCCACTGAGCTCGGTTGGCCGCCATCTCACCTAACGTCTCAAGCCACCAACTCTGAGTCGCGAGGGCTCCAGCCCGGGAGACGAACCCGATCTACAGTGACCAACCCCTTCGTGAACGATTTCATTTGTCTACGCCAGGTCATCATCTGTCCACCTCGCATCTTACGCCAATCGACCGCAGTGTCGGCAAACAGTGATCGGTGTGGCAAGCGATTAGCTGGCATCCTTAGTACATGGCCTAACTATCTATGTCTGTGCAAATGTAGTGACTGAACAAAAGAAATCGTTTGACAATCAGTGCTAAACACCCGCTTCCTGAACTCTTTGTTGCTCACACGTTGGTGCCACCCGATACGAGCGATTGAACGCAGACATCGGTGGTCGAATACCTGGAGGCGGTTCACGTCCTCTACTCTGATCGGCCATGTTTCGCAGCCGTAAAGTAATACAGCCCTCACTGTCGTCTAATATACGCAACCCTTAAGCTTCAGAGAAATACCTTTCTGTCGCCATAAGTTCCTCAGATTAGTAAACGCCGCCCTAGCCTTAGAAATACGCGCCTCTATTTCATTCCATGCACCTACGCCGCCCTCGCTGATGCAGCTTCCCAAGTATACAAACCGGTCAACAACCTCCATGACTTCATTATCTAACATTAAACCTACGTAATAACAGCAATCTTGCAGGGGCACTTTGCATTTCGAGGCTGCAAAGCGCATTCTGAATTACTTAACAGAACGAGAAATTGCATTCAGCTTTGCTTGCGCTGCTTGAAAGTTGTCAAACAGCAACACTTTATCGTCAATATAATCAAAACCATTCAGCCTTCCACCAGGTAGGAGGTCCACACCGGCATCATATGACTGACGCAAACAGTCCTCCATTATTTCGTCCATGACGAAATGGAACAAAAATGGTGAAAGGGGACAGCCTTGACGAACGCCGCTTCTGGTGCTGAAGCTGTCAGACAGCTCACCGTAAACCCCAACCTGAGCCGAAGTATGGGAGTAGAGCGCCGACAGTATGTTCACATACTTGGTCGGTACACCCCTGTGTTTAAGCGACTCTAAAAGTGTAGATCGATCCACCGAATCGAATGCACCTTTATAGTCAAGAAATACGGCAATTGTTGGCCGGCGGTATACATGACGCTGCTCCAAAATTTGACGAAGGGTAAAAATATCATCTATACATTCCCGGTCAGGACGAAACCCCGCCTGTTCTCTAATGTTTAACTCCCGAACTGCAGTGAGTCGACGAAGTATAATGGAGGCCAGAATCCTAGAAATGACTGGGGTCAAACTAATTCCCCTATGGTTTTCACAAGAGCTCCTGATACCCTTTTTGAATATAGGAACTATTATCGCGTGACCCCAGCACAGAGGGATGGTCTCCGTGATCCATACAAGTTGAAACAGCTGAGTCAAGGTCTCAACTAACACCTCTCCACCTTCTTTAAAAAGTACCGGCACGAGATCATCTGGACCGGCGGCCTTATTACAATTGACAGCCAAGATGCAATTGCCAACTTCAATCTCAGTGGGTGGTTCTAGATCTACCGACCAGGGTATTACATAAGAAGTTTGTGGAGGCAGCACGGTAGAAGCAGGAAGCCAGCTAAATTGACCCTCAAAGTGTTCCGGCCAGCGTTCCAACCTTCTGGACTTATTATAAATTAGTGATAGACTGCGTATAGCCGGGAAACATGACAGATTCTACAGAGACCGTATGGACTGGTGCTTCAAATGGTGGAAAATACAGTGCACTGGATTTTCAGCGTACACCGCAGCTGTCATGTGACATCACAGTTAGATTGCATACTACCAGACTATCAAATCCAAGGAACACCTGGGGCAGCTGGGCTTGGATCTGTTGATGTGTAACTAGTAATAAAGCATCACTACCACAAGACCACCCGGTTTTCCATTGTAGTGTAAAAACTAAAAAATAACTTAATCGGAACATAGATATCCAACACTTAAGACCACATGAAACAGACCGCACAAGCAGCGACGGCCATTCATCGATCCCAAGTACCAACAACTATAAACGGTAATTAGAGCTTGCTTCGCCACTAGAAGTTTCCAAAAATTAAGTATCGAATATTGGCCCATACTTCTCGAAAGAAGAGTCGCTAGTGACGATAAAAGGATTGTTTAAACTAAAAACATGTACCTGAATCGTATTGCATTGATCTTTATTGAAGTACTAAACCGATGACGTGGATAACAAAAAACTGATCTAAGTCAAAGAAGCATGGAGGTACGATAAGACAGGGATAACGATTACATCGCAGCGCGAAAGAAACATGTAAGCAAGTGTCAACATGGCAGGCACTGAAGTTCGCTGGGACAGACCACACGAAAACATATTTCAAGATGCAAGGGGAGAAGAGTCAAAATCCGGACCAGATTAAGAGCGAACAGGGGAGAAGTCAGACGAGCAGGCAGTCAGCATCAAAAGCTTTATGTGGGAATTATTGATGAGATGTTGGAAACCATCGCATCGGCGAACGTGTGAAGCGAACTGACAGCAGACCAAACGTGAATAGCGATAATGACAAACGCACGGAATACATCGAGAAAAGAATGAAATCGAACAAACAGACCGGACACTCTAGAACACAAGACTGTCTTGAGACCGACCCAGTTGTGGATGAGCAAAAAGTAGTAACGAAAAATAAACCAAAAAACGACAGAATTTTTACAAAATGGAAAAAAGTCAATCAAAACATCCTAGACGACGGGAGCAAACGCGGGAGGAACGTGCAGAGTTGGCGACGAGGAATCAATAGCATAGGCTAAGAGTGGTACTAATGATGGCGTGCATGAAATGCGGAACACAAGGAAGCAATTTGAAAGGCGCGCTGTGTGTAAATGGTTAACAGAGCCAGAAACCGGACGCTAATGTGGACGAGGTTGAATACGGTAAATCAAAAATAGGGAAAATCAGAAACAAGCCGATAAACAGCAGAGACGCAAGAGAGTTCGTTAATCGACCGTCACGGATACGATTCGGCGAAAAGGAGCGAAACGAATTTTAAAAAAACGACAGCACAGAAAACCAGCGGCGAAAGAGAAGGTGAAACGTGCGCATATACGCAGCATTGATGGAAATAAAACTTGATTGAGTGTAGTTTTTCCACAGCAGTTATACAATTGAACTAGGATAAAAGCGAAGCAAGGGAGACGGCGAAGGTTTGTTTGCCTGTATGCATGCACACCAAGTCGATTCTGAGCTTAGATGAAAACGAAAGGGCGGCACAGATCATCGCCAAGTTTCATAACACGTAAGTCACGCGGTTGGAATAGTACGAATCGCACAGCAGCGACCAACGGAATTAGCACCGAGGAAAACGCGACGTCGTCATTAGGACTAGCGTTACAAGTCATTTTACTTCTTCCTGCCCAAAGTAAAGAACTTCTTTTTTCCGGTTGTGACTGAACTGCTTCCAGTCTGTGACTCAGGTTGGACTCCAGAAGGTAAAGTGGCAGCTCGGCCACCGGCACCGGAGGTGGATTCGATAGGCTGGCCAGGAGGTAGACTTGTTATGACCGCATTGATCGCCTGAACCCATTCATGCATTGCTTCCTCCGATCGAGCCTGAAACAGAGTCTCGCCACCGTTTGACAATTTGAGACGGAAAACAAACCGTCTTTTCGCGTAGTTGAATGCCGGTGCAGCTGAAGCACCCACCAAACTAACCGGGCTCTCATGGCGATACAATTCACCTGGCTTTTCTTTGGCTAACCGCTGTTCCTTGTAGGCAGACAGCGTGCCCGCAGAAGCAGACAAAATGAAATAAAGTTCATGCCAAGATCGAGATGGAGCCTTTTTACCTCCACTTTGCCATTCGTGCTTTCTAGTCAGTACGCCTTCAAAATCGCGGGGAGGGCGCCCAGAGTCTTTGCTCTCACGACCACGTTTAGGAGTAGAAGGGACCTGACTGATTGGTTCACTAATTCGAGAATCCGAGACAGGTCGATCGACTTCGGAAACAGGAACTGAAGGGATCACGGGAGGTGGTAAAAACTCTCGAATTGCCTCAGCAATTCGTCGCTCTTTCTCCGCGCGACGAGCAGCTTCGGTTTCTGGCGTCCGTTCGCGGGCTTTGAGTTCCAACTGTATGGAAATGCATCGGTGAGTGAAAGTGTGACTAACATAAGAAACAGGTCCAACTATTAAACACTTCGATGACTGACTGTAATATGTAGGAAGGAAAGACAGCATGTCTAGAACTTACCGTCGTTAACCTTTGGAGAGCAATGAATCGTTCTTCTTGAGTTGCGACGGCACGTTCAAATGCCAGATGTTTCTTCAATAAGGCTAAAGTTTCGTCCAGCGTTTCGCCAAGATCCTTGCTAGCTAGATATGGCTCTTGTGCCATCAACCAAGCATCAGCAACTTCAGCATCTCGGGCAAACTGGTAGACTTCAAGCAGAAGCTGCAGTGTTTCCCAGCGTTCCGCCCATTGGTCGGTCAATTGGATGCGCTCAGTTACCAACTGCGGAGATGAATGGACAAGAAAGTAACAAGTCAGGATGACGCCTTTAATTTCACACAAATGTTTCTATCCAGATACAAGCTTCTGCAGTAGAAAGGAACGTTACAGATCGATACAAAATACTCAGGTGGAACAACACAGCATTCGTCAGCGTCGCGGTAATAAGACTAATGTAATGGATAGCTTAAAGGATTTTGACTTAAGCAACATAACATGGAACTCCGCCTGCGGAGTAAACAATCTTAAGAAGCTCATAGCTCGTCAGAAGCAATTGTGATAGTCGTGTATGGCATTAACAGCGGTAGTTCGGTTAAGTATTCGTCGCCTATCACTGGGGGGTTGCAGCCACATAGCTCAGATGTAGGCTGGATGATGTCAGACACTCTGGCTAGAAGTCCAAACCACGAACATCTGGCTAATAGTGTCAATAAGCAGGCTGGAGTTCACCGCAGATAAAAATAATCAACTTAAGTCCTCTGAACAAAAAGATCGAAGATACATGCGCGTAAGGAACCATGAATGGTGTTGAAACGTCAGCACAGATCAAAATAACAACGTTTACGGAGATCAACAGATGAACGTGATCAGTTGTGTTTACCTGAATACACTTCTCACGCACGTCCTCCTCGCGTGGGTGCCTGCGATTGAGCAGGGTGCGACCGAGGCTCAAACAGATGCTGAAGTTCTCCTCACGAGCGTCAATCTCAGCCTTTAGGCTACGATGGTTATTCATTAACAGTTCAACTCCTGAAACATCGCTGTAAAATAAATCGAGAGATACTGTTTAGAAGCTGACCTCAATAATCTCTGGGCTAGGGTGGGTAAACCACCAATAAGCTACTGATTTCATGAACACGGGGAGGCGCATAGGCGTCAAACTGATCAGTGGTTTCACAAGGAACAAGCGTAGCGATCTCATGAAGGTATGCGTCCTATCTTAGTACAAATGAAGCAATCAGCTGAATACCTCAGGTTGAGAATGCTGAAACAGCACCGGAATAAGAGCACGCATGGTAGTAGAATTCAAGACCAGGAAGGGGCAATAGTAACACCTCCGTGTAATGAATTGAGAGGAAGCAGCCGGACACTCAATCAAAATCTGTGACTATGATAACAATAGTGAAACGATTCATGTACAAAATTGTCAGACAAAAGACTCAGCAATTCAACAGGAGCAAACGATCCAGAAAATCAGTAATCTGGATAGCGTTACTGAAAACTATGAAGAATCAAGAACCTGGGGATTTGCAAAAACAGTCGAAGGTTTTAGTAAGTGCTGGCAAAGTATTGTACACATAGACTGCAATATATAGCATAAAACTATGTGGTTTTTATAGTTCGTTCAACAATGTTGTACTAAACATGTTTCGTGCCAGGCACGATGTAACGTGAATCGTGGGACGGATAACTCAACATCCTTGAATAGCAAATTACCTGGTTGAATATTTTGACAGTTTCGTGATCCGTACATAATGGAGATTGAATCGCCGCAAGTTTTGCACACGGAAAGTCACAGGGAAAGGTCTGGAGCCGGAATAAGCGCCTAATCGCACGCGGACTAAGACAACCACTGAACACAAGTGCTCTGCACATGATCGTGAATGTGTGTACGGTATGTTATTTTCCGCACTAAACTATCACCGATGCCAGCAATCTTTTAGACACAAAAACTGTGCACCGAACAACTCTCTAAATAGATTCTGTGATGCAAGGGTGAAATATACCTTCCGTAAGTACTTGGTGGAAAGATCTTTCGAAGTGGTTCATAATATTTGTTCTCTAAGCGAATTATTTCACCCTACGTCCAATTTCTTCAGTGCGTTGGATATGATCAACCTTCAGGTGTTGAGATAAACCAATCCAACAATGGTAAATACCTGAACAGTCCATCGTAAACTACAAGTAATCGTTTTCGAGCATTTGGTGGTCGTAATGATGGGAAAGTGGACAAGTTTAGACAACCCCGGAAGAATTATTGAGAGGCACGTTCATCCACTTTGAGCGCCATTGAAGAGCTACACCGTAGTCGAGACGATGGTGGATGAGTAAGTAAGAGGTAAACGCGAATGTCTCAAAAATACAAAAGACGACACCAAAAACCAAAGCAACTGTTCTATGGTGTCCACACGCATTGCTTTAGGATCCAACATACTTGCACGTAGCCACGTTAAACTCACCGTGGTTTTTCCTTAGTTGCCATCTCCGTGCGCATCACTTCCATCCACATGCGCAACTCGCGTACCATGGCAAAGAAGCGATGCACGTCTGCGGCGTCAAGTAGGTGCACTTTACGTTGCTCTGTGGAGCATTGCAACTGACGCCAGGCATGGATGACTTCGTCTCGGCGATCACAAATCAGCCGTTCCTTGTCTGCCGCGTACGACGGCAACAAATTGTTAGCAGCCTCAATTAGACTTTCGACCTACAAGTGAAAATAAGGAAGAGATGGTGCTACGCATTGTTGGAACAACTTACCACTGAAGGAATAATCGATGTATGGGAATTGTAAGTATCGTGGCGAAAATAGGTGGAAAAGATGATATTTTGAATGCAGAACGAGAAGGTTTTGAGAAACGGTTGAAGTTGTTATAAACAAATTGAACGTCCGTGCGATGTGATATCACATACGCAGACATTTGGCTTTGAGAGACAACGGATAGCAGTTCGTGCGGATGTGCGTCACAACAGTGACGAACAACAATAAAAGCATTAGGGTAAATACGACCAAACGGAGAAACCGAATCTCGTCTGAGTGCAACCATGTCATTGAATACAACAAATAGATAAGCTAGACAAAGTTTCCAACAGATGATCATGAAGTTTCCTGCGCGCCAAAAAATACACACCGAATTCAATCAACCAAGGTTCAGTTGATCCGTCACCACTTCGTGATTCTCTTCGAGGGACAGTTAGTATAAGTGCTCAGATGGCATAAGAAGTACATGACCCAACCACGACAGATTTATTACGTATTCGGAGCTTCACAAAATATGTTAACTGCTATATCCTACTTGGTGTGGAACACTTGGCACAGACAACGACGGTCAAATACAAAAAAAAACCTGGTCATATTCTCATCGCGAAGTAGCTGTTTCCAAAAAGGTATGGAAGAAAAGTTGACAACACATAGGCATTATACAACCTTTACTACGACAATCAAGCACCTTGCCGATACACCAAGTGATGATGACAACAAGCACTTCGGTTATTATAAAGAATAACCCTCCAATAAGCCTATAGAATGAGATGACGACATTCAGACAGGTACAACATGGTACAATGAAATATTAATGCAATGGTGACATTAGAAATGAGAGAACGAGTAAAATTAAACGAGCAGCGTCAGAAGAAAGGAATTTGCATATCACCTAACGTCAGGTTACTGTATTTATTATCACTGGGCATACAGTACTAGTACAAAACAGACAGGAAACGGGAAAATAACATACCTGAGCACCCAAACGAGACAAATCGTACTCAAACGTGCCATGTTTACGCTGCAGGGTAGCGACAGCTTTCGCATCACGGCCGACTTCTTCGGGAATGCTGCTGGCCTTCTCGGCTATACGGTCCAGGACGTCCTGTAAATCAAGTAAGATTAAATAGGCAGGCAAAGGATCGTGAAGGGGCGCTTTCAAAAAATGAACGGTTGGTTCATTTAATACCTACCTACTGAAAGGTTTCTTCATGAAATTAAATTAACTGCATTAGTGTACCACACAACTCTTCTCTTAGAATGGCAGATTTTATCTCCTTTTCTGTAAATGAGACCACTCAAAAATGTTTGCCCCATTCATGCAACAACAACCTACCTTACCGTTTTCCTAGGTTTCCGATATCAGCACTTTTCAACCAATCTTGAATATAAATGAACAATTGGATTTAGATCCCATGAGCGTTTAAAGCTCTGATAACAATTACAATATCATTCAAAAAAACGGACTTCGAGACATGGCAAAGCATGAGATATATTCGCTAATTATCCTGAATAGTGAAAAGTGTTGGGATCATAAAAAAATAGGGGCATGAAGCAGTTACAGGATTATTCTATAAAATACATCAACTGATTTCGTTTATCTAAACGATCTGAAACGCTACCTCTTAAGGAAATTTCATCCTCCTTTTTCCGAACACCCCCTCTGCTTCGCCTGTGAACTCGAAATCGAGATTCGTTGGCTTAAACTAACTGATATCATTGTTGTGGTTGGTTCAGTGTAGAGATGGAGAGTCCATGGAAAATACCATATTTGGTGTTGTAAAGACAACATTTGAGCAACTTTCGTGAGATCAAAGCTAATGAAGCCAATGATATTACACCATCGTGAGGATGTAATTACACCGGCCGAATTCAAACAATGAATCTACATACCAGCCACGGGTGATACGAGCTCAAACGGGTCACGTCACTCGCCAAAAAAGTATGAAGTACCAAGTCCTTAGTGCAATATCTGTGAGAAAATAGCATAGTTGATGAATTAATTTAAATGGGTGGTATTTTTTGCAGAGCAAGGATGGACAATAATGATAACAGTCGCAATTTGAAAGGCCCAGTCTACTGTTTTATACATTGAATTTATACACCTTCCAACACGGCCGGTCTTGAATAAGTGGTAAATATTTCGGTAGTACCTGATCGTGAGGTACATAAACTCAAATAAACATTCATTAGACCAAGTCTCCGAATAAAATACAAAAATAACCACAGGAGGTTTAGATATGTACACCATAAAAGACACGACAGACCTGACAATCGGATAAGAATTTGTGAAGATCCCAAGCAGTCTTAAGCAGTTGGATACGAGTATCAATCAGTTCCAACAGATCTGCCCAGGCCTCATTGACGCGATCCTTCCATCCAGCGATTTCTGCTGCTTCACCATGTCCTTGGTCAATCAGAGCATCGCACAGCTCGTTCGCTGCTCCAACGCGATATTTGCCCAGCTCGTTAGTCTCACGAGCGAACTCAGCAAAGCGTTCTCTTAACAGACAGCAGTGTTCGTAATCAGCACCCAGTTCGTGACTACTAGCGACCGCAATGCGTTCTGCGATCCAAGCCTAAAAAATTAAAATACATAAGCATAAACGCTTGAAATTGCTTTGTAATGAAACGAATTTAGTCTCAGTTCAAATTGCCGGTCAAGAATCCTACAAGGCAAATACACTCAAATGGTTGTTGCGTTTTATGAACGAGAATTAAAAATATGAAATGTGATGCGGAAAGTAGGACCTTCGAAAATTTCAGGGTAACCAACTTAATAATGGTGGAGAATGCTCGGGGTGAAAACCGGGTAACAACCTCATCGAATCATGGATAATTAGCAGCATTATGTATGATGTAAACGATCCACGAGCAGAACCCCCAAAACATGAAACGCCTTCATCGCCGTAGGGTGCCAAGGCAAAAGTATTCGGCCGAAAACAAGGAGGAATAGGTCCTTGGACGTTTTCGCTTTAAGTGGCGTATGAATCGTTCAATTCAATCCGACGAGAATGTGACAATAGCCGGTCTGTTTGGTAAATTCACTCATCACCATCATCATAACAGCCATGAGCCTGACCAAAAGGTACTGTGGCTCGGGCCGCCGCTCACCTCAACAGTGACGTAGAATATCCTAGAAGAAAACGTTACTGAGGAGGCTGAAAATTAATGAGAGAAGACTAACAGGAAGAATTAGAAATGGTATGGATACAGGTCCGCCATTGAC
>JTDE01001807.1:108089-122697 GCA_014338405.1 Paragonimus skrjabini miyazakii | reverse complement strand
AAACTTGCTACAGTCACGATCCTGAAAATTCAACCAAACAGAAAGATTCTTGCGTTGAATCCTCTAATTCCTTTCAGTAATCGATCGATTAAATTTGTTGATTTAAGATGTCATCTATCTCATATTGACCAAACTACGAAGGAACCTATTAACCAGTGGTCAGGGCTTCAGTCCTCGTCTTGATGATGGTATGTTTATACTGATAATGAAATTAAGTAGATTAGTTATAACTTCACTATCTCCGGTTTTAAATTAATGGAAACCTTTGTGACGTATATAGCTGTATGTGGTCAAGAAAAGTCTCGAAGAGGGACATGGGTGACAAACCTAATCAGTGGATAACGTCCCAAATAACGCTTCACCAAGCTTTCACACAGTGTGATAAAACTGAATTGGGATGCAAAATAAATACAACAGGTAGAAATTCCAGCGTAGCGACTAAAGAAATTGTTAGACATTCCGTTTCTTCTTGTTTGTGAGTAGTTTCAATAGAAGCGCCAGTGTGTGATGATTTAGACATTTAATTAGCTAGTCAGCAACTTGTGCTAACAGCAAACTGCACACTTCTCCGAATGTTGCATGAAAGGACGGTTTTGGTTTCTCCTTCTCTCGTACTGTAGGCTTTTAGATGCTGGCTAGCTAATTACAATACGCTGTAAATAGTATGGGTAAAACCAAACATCTAAATAATATCAGAAGGATGTGTAATTAAAGTGTAATGTAAATAACAGACAAATATAACAGGTGCACTTATAGCAAGGGTTCGGACAAAATACAGAGATATGATCCGAGAGTGAGTCAGTGGAGTGCTTAGTGGAATACTACAGATGTCAACGTAAGAATCTACAGGATGGAAACACTGTGTGGTACACGGAGCACTGTAGCTGTGTTCTGTTCACCGGCGCGTGAGAGACCCAGACGAGTTGTGTGCACATGTGTGTACGGTCTCGTTGTCGCGTCAGCTCCGGTGAGGACACTGGGTTGAATCACGTGTCATAGGCTAATGTCCGAGATGAGGTTATCTGTGTGTGTTGCTGTATGTGCGTGCGTGTGTACGTGTGCGTGTGACATTGACTACAGTGGTGTTGGCAAACTGTGAGTTGTTCGAAGTCACTGTAGGTGCATGCGCGTGAGGCGGCTCAGCGGTGAATGTGTGGGCCTAACATCCCGGTCACATGCCACAGTAAGTTGATCCAGACATATGACCTTGACCACACCAGAGTGTGCTGCTACATAGTGAATGGAATGATTATGTAAACTACTCTTCCGTTATTCGAGTTCCTTGCTCTTAGCTACAAACTTGGACCCACTGTCAGAGTATATTTTGCATGAGTAACCTCGTCTCTCGATAAAGCGTATCAGACCCATGAGAAATGAACTTCTACTCATAAAATGTGCGACTTCAACATGGACAGTTCTTATCTGAAGGCAGATCAAAATAACAAAAAATATTGTCCTCCTTGCCTCTGTCTCTCTGCACAATAACTGAACCGAAATATCGAGTCCAGTACTAGTAAACCGGTGGCAGTCAGCTAGTATTCGAAACAACGGTAATGAAGTCGTCATTTATTTGCCTGGAGCGGCGTTCCGACGATGGCAGTGGGAACAAAATCTAAAGCCTTGTAGGATAGCAGAGGTCTCTTGGAAAACCCAAAACGTCGTCCTATTACGGAACCAACGCATTACGCATTGCAATGCACCTCGGGGATATGGGAGTGACTGCCAATCAAGCCTGCCAGATAATGGTATCTGGGATATACTACTGGGCACTCCAACTAATTAAGCAGCATCAGCCGGCCGCCCACGCGCACTATTTCAGACATTATAATGCAGTTCACCTTAGAAAATGGGTTGTTCGCCCACCCCGATATAACCTCTTCATCAAAGACGATTCACTTGGAGGGTATTCCGTCTGAATCAAACGAAGGATCTTTCTAAGACAACTGAAGCTCACTCCACTTCAGGCGGGCTCCTTCAATCATAACGTTATTCTGTCGACCCTGTTTGGAAAGACAGTGTGACTGAAATCTGCACAACAAGGATTTTGGTATTTGGAAGCTTAGACCAGCTCAAAAAACGGATCATTCAAGACACAGATACCCCGTTCACTACAACCACATTCATTTGCATCGATGATCGTCTTATCTCTATCTCATGTGTGTTAGAGATGCGGGACCTGATAACCGGGTGTTTGTGTCATCATAGTTACAAGCCCAATGGGAATGGCTGTCTTCTGGATCGTTTGTCGCCTTATATGTTGTCACTTGTCGAGAGACATCGGATTGTGTATGGCACTTTCCAGATTTGCAACGAGCATGCTAAACCCGTTTGAGGGATTTGTAATCTAGTAAGAAACAGTCACGGGTTCTGTGCAGAAACTTGTCCGTTTGATACCTGCTCCAGAGTGGTAGTCAACTGTTCATAAGAGCCGACCGCTGGAACTGCCACAACAGGTTCTAGTCCAGGACTGGAACCAACTTTCAACAGAACTGTCCTTGAATTACAGAAGAAAGCATAAGGCATGACACCCAATTCGACTTTCAAGGCATTACAAATGGTGTGCAATTCAGTTTCCCGTCTACAGTTGTAAAGCCCGAACAAGAATGGAAACGCGCCGGTCTTTTAGATTACACAGACTCCTGTGCCAGTCTTTCAGTACTCAGTTGTTAAGATTAACACATGCGATTCACCTGATTTCACATTCGGTATGAGGTGCTGATTCATTCAAGCTCGACCAGCCTCTGACCTGTGTATTATGATGTGAGAAGTTTATTTTTCATATGTTATCTTGTTTCATCTGAGACTTTCGTACAACGTGAATTACTTCGGTAGGTTTTAGAATTTATTGGAATGTTTTAGATTATGTTAGAGTATGTTAGAATATAGTGACTCAATACGAGATGCCTGCATCGACCATTGTGCTTGCTCTAGCTGTTTTTTTCCAGCCCAGAGTAATCACGATTGAAATATAAGCTACTTTCAAGTTTTCAGTAATACATGATTTGGATCTACCTCGACCAACTCCAGGCCGTACAAACTTGTCAAGACCCATTTTTTGATTGGTTTCATGATGGCATGGAAGCATTTATTTGATTGGCCTGACTAGCCTTCCTGTTTCTGTTCACCTCACCAGTTTCTTCCATATGAATTTTGAACATAAATTTGGTGTATTCAGCCTGATGATACATCAGTAAAAATGAACTTGTTCGCTACATTTCTACATTCCACACTTGTTAGGAAATGAACAATTCGGAGAGTTCTCCAGGAACAAGAATGCACACCCTCTGTGCTTGGAAATCAATGTATACCGACTCAACCTTCTTCGTTTTTAATCCTCAATATTCAACCATGTTGACAATACCCGTTCTGTGAATCTTGAAAACATTACTAATGAAGATTCATTTGATCACATAAGATATTCGGTAATTAATATTTTCTAATGAAGAACTCGATTAACATTTACGTTCAACTTAATTTGTAAACATAGTGATCGACTACTTATCGTTGGTCGTCGGATGAGCAGTGAGAATTAAACCTTTCTATGTTGTGCCTTTCCATTAAAAGTACTTCTTCCAGATTTGCTGCTTCTGTGCATTCAAAGAGTTCGTTGTCCGGCAAGCCGCATTCTTGCTAGCATTTCGTCTGTTCAGTCTTATCCCTGTCTAACTGTTCACCAAGATTATTCTATTGAGTAAACTTCTCATGGGGTCGGGTCTATATTTCTGTATTGTAACCTCAACATCTCTTTATGAGTCTTTACATGTCACTTGTTCCCTCTGATGGGATGAATTAAAAAAAATTGTTTCATTTAAGCTAATTGTGTTGTAACAGCAGGTAATCAACTCCAAATATTTTTATGTTTCTCGGTTGATGAACATCGACCTAAACATTCCGAATCTGTATGCATTTGGTCCGATGAGTTCAACAATACCTAAGTTCACCGTTTGATTGCATGTCCAACTATGCGAGGGCTTATCATGTTCGAACTTTTTAAATGGTTGCCTCATATTTCGTAGGACTGTTTCTCACTTTCTGAAAACTAATTATGCCATAATGAAGATAATTGCCTAAACCAATTTGTTTTGTTATCTACCCAACATTGTTTATGATATTTACCAAATAAATGACAATTTTTCTGGCTGGTTACATAAAATGATGCGAACCGTCTTCCGGAAAGGTGTTTTCATTAAGGCATAGCAGATCCTGGTTGGAGTGCACGAGGGTCTTTGGTGCTCGTTTACACGTATTAGCCCGGGAAACGAGTGCGTTCACGTGGTTCGCTCGATGTAAAGTCTTATCGAAACTGCTCAGGTAAGTCCCAATTCACCCGTGTCTCAAAGATGGACAACAATGTTTTATCCGTTCTGAATGTTGTATAAACGTCAACGTGGTTTGTGAGTAGTATAGTGTGCACGCTTGGGAACTAAAGGGGAAGTACTAACGCCAGGAAGAAGATGGATCAGAACTGACTATTGGAATTGTGTGTACGCAATATGAGGGACGTGCCACTAGGGCGAATGACAATGTATTACTGCCGAGTGTGTGAATACACGTCGGACGTGCAAATGAGCGTAAGCGTTCGTGGTCCTATGATTTATCATAGCCTGTACGGTTTTCCGTAAAACAAACAATTTCACAGGCCAAGCGTCTTTAGCGGTTACAACATGAACACGGTGTTCAAAGGCATATACTATTAATCTGCAAATCAAACACAATCACGACGTGCAAGTAAGTAACGGATGGATTGCTTCGGACACATTAGAGGCTGGCACCACTGATAACCATAATTCTGTGTTGCAACTCTAAATAGTGCGGAATAAACACATATGTGCCAACGTACTGTATTTGGGATATTGATGTTTTAAAGAAGAATCGTCATCTGGTTGTTTCGAATTCGGTATGAATTAACTGTTGTCAATCACCTACTCAACTGATCAGAATTTATGGACTAACTGAACACTTTTGTTCATTATCTTCACATTAGCAAGCATGATAGATTAATTCCAAATGTTGTTTATTTCGATAAATAAAACATGTTTTCATTTCGTCTCAATTAAGGTTTGAAATTAGTGTTAGCATGCAGACGTTGATGTGATATCACTTAGAACTTAACAAAGTACAATATCGGACTATAAACTTAGGATATCCTTAGAAATTTAATGGAATGGTAGATACAGACTTCTACATTCAATTCAATGTTATCAGTGGAATACACTTTCTAGTGTGGACAGTAGTTCCTACAAATTATATAGTTCTGTTGAGAAATAGAGCCTGACAATAGACGTGAAAAATCATATATGACGAGATCATTATCATTATCATGAACAGTAATACATCAGTAGTTCACACTGATGCTTAACTGCTAAACAACCATGAAGAAAAAAGCAAACCCTGTATAGGGAGAGAGAATCGGTGCCAAACACCCGCTTCCTAACCTCCTCGTTGCTCACTTGCTGGTGCTACCCGATACGAGCGATTGAACTGAGACAACAGTGGTCAAATATCTGAAGACGGTTCACATCCTCTACCGTGAGTGGCCAGATGTCGCTGCCGTAAACTAATACAGCCCTGACTGTTGTCTGATATACGTGACGAGAACTAAATGTTCAGTGTTGATCAGTCTTGTTTTTAGTTGTCGATTAATACTAAACCCGGAAACTAAGAGAGATTAGGGAATAGGGATCATTAGCGGGTAAGATGGTGCAGGGACTAAATGTTGGCTGCGTTGTTTTGATCAGTTTGCCGCTTGGCATCGAGTTTTTATTCATCTGGATAAGTCGCACGGAAGTGTGTTAGGATGTTCGTGATCTTGAGGCCTAATAACTAAATGGACAAAGTAATGTGCCTGTGGTATCAACACTAGCTGAATTTATTGACCACGTCAAATACTGACTGTCAAACGCTGCATCGGGAGTTCACCAGGAAAACAGTCGATTTTATAGTTATCCCATCAAGTTTGAGACAAGTTGTACTATTGTATACAAAATTGTGAAGAGAAAATTCGCCTGATGCGTACTTGACAAGTTCAACAGATTAATTAAGAAACATATACGAATAAATGCCTTACATACCCACGTGTATGGAGTGAGAAACCTATTCACCAAACGTGGATTGATACACTTCCATATCAGTTGCCCACTGTGGTGGTCAAGATTTTACAGACGTTGTTATTAACCGTAATAGCTGAAATTATTGAATATTCCTTTACATGTTTGGTATTATATCTTTAATGTTGGCAATTTTTTGAAGCATCTTTTATAGATATATAGTTTTACTACATAGGCAACATTATATGAAGCAATGGAACCTTATTCGGTAAAAAGTATTGCACCCATCAAAATTTTCCTTAGTTAAATCACATATTTCGACCTGTGTACCGATATATCGTAAGGTGGAAGTCTATGAAACAGCACATGATCACCTGAGATAAAACGATGGAGATACAAGTTCGTCCGAATGGTCAATATTCATTTATCCTATTCATTAGAAAACACTAAACACAGTTACAGATCTGTCCAAATCCTGTTTTTTACATCATGCCCAGAGTGCGAATCTCTTAAAAAACTAGTTCCGTTATGGACTTTTTTCTTAAACCATGCTTTATTTTTGGTGAGACAACGAATTCCTTTGGAAAATGACACTCATACATTTTACAATACGGACTTGACACTAATAGCTGGAAATAAGCATAATAAACTTTTAGTTATCGTTATATTTCAGTTTTAAATCCACTTGATGCTTTGGTTCACAAAGTTCCATTTCTTCGAGGTGGGTTTCTTCATATGGGCTAGCATTCTGTAGACAATTCAATTATTTTTTTGGACTGGATATAGGTTAATGGTATAAAAGTATTGTTAAATCGCTCCTGGCGATTTAGGGTAACTCACTCAGTAACGCGTATTCGACAATTTCAATAACGCTTATTCAGACGGTCGGGTTAACCAGACTATCTTCCAAGTCCAAAAAACGTCAGAAAAGGTGATCGAAAGGACTGAAATTTATAAAGTACTGTTTAATAAAATTACAACAAATTTACTTTCTCAACTTGAATATGAATCAACCGGGTACACAAATTATCCAGCAAAGGAGTTCAAAATGGGCCAGCTAAGTACGTGTTCACAAACAACCCCCAGTCAAAGGGAAATGACCTTATCAAAACAATAGGATACAGATGAAGGTGTCAAACAATACCAAGAAGGAAGTTCTAACAGATAAGTAATGCTAGTTATAAAAAAGAAGAAAGCAAACATTTTATGTGCAGTTATGGTACAAAATTCGTCATGAACGTTTAACGCACACAATAAAGACAAATAAAGACAAATTAAGGATCGGCTTTCTACAGACAAACCAAACATACCTCAATGGATTCATCGTTCCGCATCATACCAGACAAAAGACGACAAATATACCAGACGAACTTCAACAGATCCAACAAGTATATTAGTCTGAATTCCGTTCGAGCTCATAGTCTTGCTATTGTTAAATAAAAGGAATCGTTCAAAGTTATTTGTCACAGTACGATTAATTGTATGTTGTGATGCTGATACTGTGTTCCAGCAAGCTCTTAAGAGGGACCAACTGTACGGTCCATATACGTTACGTTCATGCATGTGCATACACACACATACACACAATCGCCCACTCACGTGAACCGTCCCGTTTCACACCTGCCGGTTGCAAAGGTGACGGGCGCCCAGTCATACTTTGTACTTTTCTCATAGGCTTGTTAGTGGTTAATCGATACGTTCACTGTAAGCTCTATTCATCGCTACGTGTAATTCACTTTCATGGTGGCTCAGTCAGGATACACAAGGTTCCTCCTAACTCCTTTGAGTTCTCACTTCAGTGCGTAGTGCAGATACAACACCAACTTTCACTTGTCACTAGGCAAGTGTATGGTCAGTAGAAAATGGGTTCAAGCAACGGTTACGATGTAAACAAAACTAGAATTGTCAGTGATAATTCCCGCCTAAATCGTGTGGTAGCGATCATAAAAAGTAAACCGTTGAACAAAAAGACCATTTATAACAGACTACGATTATATGGAACATCATCGCGCTTTTTGTACATTGTGACAGCTTGAAAGCTCCGGGCATCCTGGTAGTTTCTTTGACATCCATTCAATGTATTTGTAAAGTATAGGGTGTGTGGACTATACATACCCATCTACTGCCTAAAAATTACTAATAACAAAAGAAGGATATATGGCTGATTTGTATGACTGGACTGGGCATGGTCATAGAAAAGATAAGAAATGAAAAGGCGTAAGGAATTCACGTGTACTGTAATATTCAGATCTACGCAGTGTCCGTGTGGACTGTTGAAGGGACAGAATCGCGTTGATCTGGTATGGAGCTGTAAGTTTGCACTGTGCCATTAGTCTTCGCGTACTTGGCATTCACATTTCGAGTCGTTGTGTTGGAAGTTTTCTTGTGTAACGTGTCTATCGAGTCAGTCAGGTGCATTTATGGCTAACACAGCAAGTTGACCTGTATGAGGAACACTCAGTGAGTTCGCACCTTCGTGTGTGCATCAGCGATAACCACAGCTGACGGCGCGCTGTCAGTCGGGGTAGTGTTTATGAGATATGCCCAACGAAATGTGTATGACATGCATCAGAATTGTCGGGTCACGTGTCAGCCTGTGAGACCGATAAAACGCAGGATTTGCTGACCAGATGATGGGGAACGAATGACTGAGATCGAGCCATCAAATTCGGTACATGGCAATCGGCGGTCATATATGTATGCAAATAGTTATGTTTTAGAGCAGTCTAGCCCAAATCAGACCTCATGTTTAAAATGAACGTATTTGAGTTTACTCAGGGTAAAAAATCCTATCTGGTATGCTCTCTAATATGATGGTCAAAGAAACGCATTCACCTGTCTCTCGGAACTAGCGTGTTTACGCGACGGAAATTGCATGTCTGCTGATGTCTTACTCGCAGAACCTCTCCGAAATTGACAGCGAGTATGCTCAGACTATGTTATATTTGTATCAATTCATGTAAGCCAGAGTTCAGTCAACCAAAAGTGATCTTTCACTTCAATCTCAGTTGTCCGATCTGTTTGAATCCATAGACTGATGCAGTTGCTGGAATCACCTTAAAGAAATGTATACAAACTTAGATCCTGGATGGTTAAGAGCCGATGGTTGCAACAATGGCGAAACTGCTTATTTGATTCAGGTTAAATTTCAAAGTGAACACATACTACTTATGCCAAAATAAATAGCTGGCGCATACGTTTAATTATTGTGGAGCAGCTAACCCACAAAACAAACTACTGTAGTGAGGATGGGCGATTGTAATATACTAATCCCACGACTACCATTCAGTAATAGGATCAGAGCATATATTTTGATATCAAACAAGCCGCAAGAAAAATGCAGGAAGAAACATCGGAGTGTAGCATCGCCCAAAATGGTTCTTGCTACGTAAAGGAATTGAGCATTCGCGTCTGTGGCAACGGAGACGGTCTGGGGCCGAGAACTGTGTGCAAACGAGTGTTTTTGTATATGGTTCTGTTTGAACGCTTAACCAGTGTGTTGCTTTGTTGGATAAACAACCCCTGTGCCATCCGCGTCTTTGGATCACAACAATTGGTGCCGTGACCAGGATTGAAGGATGAAGATCTTATGGCCGCAGCCGTTCGAGGATGGGGACGTTCGGAGTTTCCTGGAGAATTTCGAGGACGTGACGGAAACGGTCGGGGTCAAGACCGGCCGGGCGAAGCTGGCGGCCCTGCGAATGCTGCTCAAGGGCAGGGTGAAGGAGACGCTGATCGCCGGGCTCGGCAGCCCCGCCGACTGCCAGGAGGCAATGCGGCAGTTCAAGGGCGCCCGGCTTGGACCAGGAGGCGACCCTCTTGTGTATGCCGTGTCATTTCATGCAGCGTTATCAAGAGCCTTGCCACATTTGTCCCAGGATTCGGAACAATGTATGCTGACAGATCAGTTCTTGGACGGAATGCCACCAACAGTGCGGGATCAGCTCAGGGTGGCTCTCATCGCACATCCAATGACGTTGGAACAGCTGGCTGATGCGGCTCGACAATTACTGGCAGACAACTCCCCGACAGTCAGCGAGTTGAAGGCGAGTGAACTAGATGACCTACGAACCGCAGTGGAAAGGTTGACTCAAGAAGTGGCGGCTTTGAAGATGAGGAGGGAGGAGAACCGTGACGATATCTTTTACAGATGCGGAAGACGTGGACACTGGTGAAGAGTTTGCTCGCGCGGCGAGTCAAAGTTTTATGTAAATGAACGATTTGCTGATTGTGTTTTGTCTGGGAAGGGTGATCCGATAATAGGGGGCGGTTGATGAAACGGCAGTTCAGGCTAGGATAGAAATCAATGGTATCTCGGAGTGTTGTTTGAGTGACACTGGGGCTGCGATTTGATTGAGTGGACCGAGGCCGGGGAAGGTTGGTTAGCCGTGTGCGATGGTCGTTCGAACAGTCGGTGGGTTTACACCCAGAGTTACGGGCGTTGCGGAGTATGATGTCGGAATCGATGATCACGTAGTCAAGCAATCGTTCGTCATTTCCCCCGACGCACGTCAGACTGTATTGGGAGCGGATTTTGTTTACCGCGCCGAGACTGTGATTGATTTGATGCATGATAGACTCGTAACGAAATATGGAGTGGTTCCGTTATCGAGAAAACGCAAACCTCAGTTTGGACAAATTGAAACGAACGCACCGTGAGTAATACTAGCCTGTGACAATCGGTTAATGAATGAAGTGATATGCAAATTTCGAAAGTTGTTCACCACGGATCAAGACCCATATGGTTACTGTGACTGGATTGAACATGAAATCTCCATGAAGCCAGGCCAACTTCGACCATTCGGGCCCAGAAGAACTCCGGTTCACCTGCAGCTGGAAATTGAGCGACAAGTGAAAGTCATGCTGGTGGAGGAACTCACTGAAGAGGCTGAGAGCCCGTTCAATTCTCCCGTCTTGTCGGTGAGGAAGCCCAATGAGAGGTTTCGATTTTGTGTCGACTTCAGAAGACTCAATGAGACTACAGTCAACAAATTCGTAGCAATCCTAGCGGTGGCAAACATTTTCGACAAGCTACAGAACGCCAAGATATTTACAGCGCTAGACCTGCGGTCTGGATATTGGCAGGTTCCAATCAAGCAATCGGATCGAGACAAAACGGCGTTCACAGTGGGAGAAAAGCAATATCGCTTCAAGCGTATGCCGTTCGGACTGTCAGGCGCCCCGTTCACGTTCAGACGACTGATTTTGAAGAAGCTGGAAGGACTAAACAATACTGTTGTCTATGGAGACGATATCGTCATCTACAGTGGGATTGGGATGGAGCATAGCGGATACGTTTCAGCTGTGTTGCAGAAGATTGAACAAGCCGGCCTACGAATCAACAGTTCAAAGTCTCAACTGGTAAAACGAACGGTAGTACTATTCGGTCACAAGGTCGGTCAGGGTGAGGTCCAACCAATTCGCGAGAAATTGCTTACGATGGAGGTCATTCCGGTGCCAACATGGAAGAGGAAGTTGCAACAGTTTCTCGGTCGTGTCGGGTTCTATAGCCGTTTCATCAAGAACTTCAATGAGCTGGCCAGCCCGTTGTACGAAATTCTGAAGAAGGATTGCAAATTTCACTGGACGGATGAGGCCAATCAAGCGTTTGTTAAGATCCAACAATTGATGAAGGAAGGACAGTTGACCTTGAAGTTGCCAGTGACTGGACAGAGCTTCGTTGTTGCGACGGATGCGAGAGATGTGGGAATCGGAGCTGTACTGAAGCAGGATGGCGGTATTGTGAAATATGTCGAACGAAACTACTCAAGTACAAAAAAGGAGTGTTCGGCGATCGTGTGGGCATTGGAAAAATGGAGGCCTTATTTGCTCAGCCGATGTTTCCATGTGGAGACTGATCACAAGTCGTTGGAGTGGATTACATCGGCGAAGGACCTCCGAGGAAAATCGACTCGTTGGGCGTTGCGATTACGGGAGTACGACTTCACAATTCGTCATGTAGCTTGAAGAGAGAACTATGTTCCCGATCTGCTTTCCCGAACGCAACACATGGATGAAGTTCACAAGGATGCGATCGAATTCAACAGTATTGAACTGGAGAATGACCCCGGGAAGTTACAGACAGCGCAGAGGACGGACACGACAATCCGAATGGTGATTGATAAACTTTTATCGGGAGAACAACAACCAGAGAACGAGGAAATTCCGGAGGTGACATCCTTCAGAACGCACTGGTCGGAATTGCGGTTGAATAGTGCGAGAATTTTAATGCGCCGACTGCGGGATGGAATAAGCATGCCTATTATACCGACAGGGTTGAGAGAGACAATTGTGAAGGAATGTCATCAGTTGGCTCAAACGGGATGTCATCGAACTTATAAACTGCTGAGGCAAAGTGCATACTGGTCTGGTATGAAGAAGAACGTGAACAATTATGTGCTGGCGTGCAAGTAATGTCAGCTGATGAAGAGCTCCAATTACCCCAGTCAATATCCTACACAACCAATTCCGGTCAGTGAGATTAGGGACTTATGGTCTCTGGACGTAATGGGTCCCTTCCCAGTAACCACATCCGGAAATTAATACATCATAGTTATGACTGAACAATTCACAAGATGGATCGAAGCAGCCGCTATACCCGATCAACGTGCAAGAACTATGTGCAGAGCGGTGATGAAACACATCGTTGCAGATCATGGAATACCGCGAAACGTACTGACTGATCAAGGCCCCTGCTTCGAAAGTGAAGAGTTTCGGAACTGCTTGGAGCGTTTGGGGATCAAAAAAATTCGCACAACGCCATATCATCCTCAATCTAATGGGTTGACGGAACGAAACAATTGCACAATCAAGGAATAATTGGCGGCGAAAGGAGGGAGCTGGGAGGAAACGCTACCATTGATTGTGTTGGCGCATCGCTGTTCGTCCAAAGGAACAACGACGAAATCGTCGTTCGAGCTAATGTACAGGCGCGCGCCACGCCTGCCAGTCGACCAAGAAATTGATTTATGGGAAGACCGGCGGATGAACAGGCGTGAATTAGCAGAAGCTCGGAGAGTGGTCAACCAGAACTTGGCGAACGCACAAGAAGTTTCTAAGGAGTAGTCAGCGTCAAAGTTGTCGGATCGAAGTGCTGTGTTTGGAATTGGTTCGAAGATTAAATACAGAGACAGGCAGAGTCCGGGTGCAGCAGGACCCGGATCTAGGAAGTTTCTGGCGAGATGGAGAGGACCTTATGTGGTAGTGGACCGCCGTGGTCCAGTGTATCTGATTAGGAATGAGAAGAATGAACATCGAGTGCACGGAAGCCAGCTTCGTAAATGGTAGACACCCCGAGCAGAAGGGAATGCACACCAGGAGCATTTACTTCCCCGAGGCCAATACGCAGATCATCAAGAGAGCGAAGAGAACCTGAACGGCTTTTGCTGCAGCTGGAACAATCTTTGCGTGGGGATGAGCGATCGTAATATACTACTCCCACGACTACCATTCAGTAATATAATCAGAGCATATATTTTGATATCGAACAAGCCGCAAGAAAAATGCAGGAAGAAACATCGGAGTGTAGCATCGCCCAAAATGGTTCTTGCTACGTAAAGGAACTGAGCATTCGCGTCTGTGGCAACGGAGATGGTCTAGGGCCGAGAACTGTGTGCAAACGAGTGTTTTTGTATGTGGTTCTGTTTGAACGCTTAATCAGTGTGTTGCTTTGTTGAATAAACAACACCTGTGTCATCCGGTTGAGCAGATTGAAGATGATTACCGAGTTGTTGATTGTTAGATATAAGGTGTGGTCGGCTCTCACGTACACAGCGAACCAAGTCGGGACGAACTAGCTTGCTCCAGAGCATAATCGTTCAACAAACTGTTGTTTATTTTCAACTATATCATGCTGGCTACAAGTGGTTATTTCATTACACGTGCTTTACATGTGGTATATTGTTGAAACTTTCCATTGAGTAGAATGTATGGGAGAAATGTACAAATTTTACTGGCTGAATAATTTTACACTAAAGTTAGTTGTACAACGTTACTAGTTTTGATAACGTCATTTACAGAGTTGTCAACACACTTGGTTGTCATTGCTGATGACAGAAAGCAGTTGCTAATTATTTGTTTGGAAATTGACGGATGAAGTACTTCACATAGGTTGGTGCGAATTTACGTCTAATATTTCTCATGATCTAGTACTCACATCAAGCCGTGATCTAGTCAACCGGATTATTGTTGTCAGAACGAATGTGGAGTTGAGGTGAAAAACTACAGTGGTAATCATCACGTTTATAGGGAATCTTATGACATACAGATCTCCTACGAGAACAAGTTTTCAGTACGGAATTCATAAAGCGGTTGCTAGTTAATTGTGCAGAAGTTCACGATTTTAATATATTAAAAGCGTTGGCGTAATCAACTGGTTCCACTATAATGAAAAGGCGCAAACGCACACAATCCCACATTTTATCTCCCGATATACTACCATATTTAGTTTTAATGATCGTTCAGTGTGAATTGGTCTCCAACGCTGTGCTCTCCAATGGACGCTAGAAAGCGGAAATTTGACACACAAAGACAAGCTAAACTGATCACGTGACATTCGAGTG